>JABXWE010021953.1:0-17801 GCA_014611495.1 Limonius californicus | reverse complement strand
TGACTTCAGTAGATCGCTCTGACGTGACCGGCGCCCCTTTAGAATTTTTCCTTCGACGTTACTTCCATTCCCTGCCTTCAGTAGATCGCTCTGGCTTGACCGGCGCCCCTATAGGATTGTTCCTTCGCCATTATATCCTTTCCTCGCCTTCAGTAGAGCGCTTTGGCTTGACCGGCGCCCCTGTAGAATTTTTCTTTCGACGTTACTTCCTTTCCCTGCCTGTAGTAGATCGCTCTGGATAGGATTGTTCCTTTGCCGTTACATCCTTTCCTCGCCTTCAGTAGAGCGCTTAACCGGCGCCTCTGTAGGATTTTACCTCGACGTTACCTCCTTTCGCCGCATTTAGTAGAGCGCTCTGGCTTGACCGGCAGCCCTGTAGGATTTTCCTCTAGGTTACGTTCGTTCCTGTTTCCTTCACGTCGTCTTGTGGTGTGCTGAAGGCGACAGTCAAGAGTGGGAGTCCTTTACTCCGATAGGCTAACATACAAGATAAATTACCCTGACTAGGTTTTCTGCAGTTTCCCTAGTTTGTACAGGTAAATACCGGATATAAATAAAGAATTACAAGTCGGCCTGCAGCCGCAGTTATGGCCTTGAAGTGTATTTTACAATAAATGTTTTAAACCGGTACAGCTTTTTATTTAGCAAGCTCAATCTACTTTAGATTTTGAACCTGTTACTACATAAAAAATAATAAGAAACACAACACAACGTATAACACGGAGGATCCGAGACGTTACGCTATAAATAATAATTAATCAATGTTCATAGACGAAGGGTCAAAATCTTTTTTATTAAAGCAACAGAGATTGCCGCAAGCAAAGCAAAGCAGCAAAGATTGTGAAAATATACTTATAGAATAACAATAGATTGTATGCAAAACTTTTCATTACCCAATATCCCCGTTCAAGAGTTATTTTATTATCGGCAGTTGTGGATCTACGAATTTTGTTTACACATCTTAAAATCGGGAAGGAGGTATTTTATTCATATCAGGAGGGGCATGCATACAAAGGTGCAAATAAAATTTTAAAGTGAATGAAATAAGCCGATTTTACAAAAAAAAAGGTTATATCGAACAGCAGTCGTGGAAAAGGGAAGGAAATTTTTTTTTCAAATTTCAAAATATAATTAGATTCTATAGGATTCATCATGAGTCATCATAATTGAGTTGGTTACAGTTTGCTGAGCACGAAATGAACTCACGTCCTTCCCAAAACAGTTCAATGTAAAATGGCAATGGCCGTTGATGTTTTCCTAGTTAGATGACATTAAAAATTAATCACATTTTTGAATTGTTTATGATAGGAGAACTCACAATCTAAAAAATAAATTCTTTTATTAGATAATTAAACTATTTCGTAATTAGGGGTGAATCGTAACATTACACCTGTACCTATATATTGCAAACTTTATATTTGATTTATCAGGCAATACATATTTCCAGAAAATCGTAGTCGTCAATATTACGAATGTAGGAAATCGTTAAACATATTTACATAATTGTTAATACTGGTAGGTAATTGTGAATAATATTTTGTATTATTCATGTTTATCAAAATCTGATCATGAGTATAGAAAATATAGGCGAGAAACGAGTAATTTGTTATGCAAACTGTTATCAGGCTAGGGTACGTGCAATCCTTACTACCGCATGGGGCGGCAGATTTTAGGGGCGGTTATTTTAACCCATTGAATAATGGAATTATATCTAAAGAATAAAATAAATGTGCAGGGGATTGAGTGTAAACGGTCCCCTAAGCAGACTATTTGGAAGAATAATATGTGCCAAACTACAAGTCTACACAATAGGTGAAATAGTGAAGACCTAAGCGGTTTTGTACCAGGGAAATCATGCATTGATAACTTACTCACACTGCAACAACGTCTAGAAAAAATAATATGCAGAAGATTCGACACTCACCTGATCTTTATAGATCTTGAATAGGCTGACGAGAAATCTTGGAAAGCCTAAATAACAATAATCAAGGAGTAGAAATAATTAGAGAATTGTATACGGAGAATGTGACGTATATTAAAAATGGACGCCACTTCTCAATCCCACTGCATCCTACTATCTGAATTAGATAAGGGTGCAGTCTTTCACCATGTCTTTTTAATATCTACCTGGTAAATGTCCCAAGAAATTAGAAAAGAACTTGTGGCAGAGAGATGATCAAATAATCATAGTACAAAATTCTTACGAGTTGGAGTTCATGTTTCGAAAACTGTATTAGGAATGTAATGCATGGGGAATAACAATCAATTTTAGCAAAACAGAATACCTCGTCATCAACTTTAACGACAGATTTGACATAGGACAGGATAAAAACAGATGGTTTGGGAAAAGAAGAAGAAATAACACGTAGAATACAACAAAGCATGAAAGTTATAGGGTGCCTAAATTCTTTATAGTGGGGTCAACACATTTCAAACAATACAATGAAAATGTTATGGAGAACACTAGTAAAATCCGTACTATGCTAGGGGAGTGAAGTCTGGACATTAATTAATGAATATAAAAGAAAGATTTCTGCATAAAATGGGACCACTGCTACCAATCCGTCTGTTTGGGAAATGTTCCTCCAAACACTTTCTTACATTACGGGCAAAATGAGCAGGAAGTCCATCATGCATCACATGCATGTATATCATGGTAGGTAGTATGTTCAACGGAATCTCATCAGTAACTTGATCCAAAACATTGAGGTATTCATCGGCATTAAGACGATTTGGTAGGTAAATTGGTTCAATAACCCTGTGGTTTATTATGCCCAGCCATACATTAACGAGAAACTTCTTTTGGTGACCGCATTCACCAAATTCGTATGGGTTTTTCTGAGCCCAATATTATGCATATTATACACGCCATATCTGGTCAACATGCACTCATGGCTCCAAAGAATGCGTCTTAAGAAAGCACCATTGTTTTCATTTTCTCACCGTCTGCGTTCGCATATTTGTTTTGACAAACGAACCAGTTTCACGAACACGTTGGTCCAGCGTTCGAAATACATTTCCTCTAAGATGTCACCGGTTTGGAAAACGTGTCTGGTATTTTTATGCTGCCATGTTAGTATTTCCGTTACAGAAACCATATACCATGTACATATCGGCATACTCATTGAACGTAAAGTTCATTATAAGTGGACGAAGTAAGATAACAGAAACACAAGAACTAATAAAAACTATACAGATAATCGGAGGTACCACAAAATTAGATAAAGCAAATCGGATTAATTTGATTTTGTAGTGTCAACATTTGATAATACCTTATAAATAAGTTGATTACATTGTTGTCAGAATAGTTTGCCAAAATTACTATGTTAACCGGTAACCCTAACAGTAAATGAGAATCACAAAATAGACAGGTAATAGGTGTGGGTATGAGGGAGAGGGCTGGGAAAATAATATCGCAAACGGACGGCGAAATGTGTGGAGCCGGCCCTGTTTGTTGTTCAGATTATTTTTGCTCTAAAATAGTTTATCGTCATAAGCGTGCAATAAAATGTTTTTATTTTATAAAACTGATAAATAATTTTACTGGAAGAATGAGAACGTAAAAATAAATGATGATGTACCCTACTCAATGTTTAATAAACTTACCCGTCCTTGATATCTTGTGCTACTGCTTTTTTGGACATTAAATTAAATCATGACTTGTTAGTTGCGTGTAAAGAATACACGTAAAACGTTTTTCGATTATCAAAGTTTGGATCTCCAGTACAGAAATATTTAAGGAACCTATTATATATTTTTGTTTACTATAACATTTGACTATTTTTCAACATTTCTTGTGGCCAAGAAGCAATTTTTGCAATTTAAAACATATTAGTTCTATTTTTTTTTTGGAGTTGCTTAATTTATATATTAAATGGTGTAATGTTAACTACATTTTTCTTACTGCAACGTTTTATATTACTATTCAATTGTTTATTTTCAATATGAATGTGAAACAGAATATAAGTACTAGAAGGTATAGCATGTTATTATAATGTTCGTTAGTTTTCTTATTTGTCCGTTTTGTAAGTATCTTAGATAAATCCTGCCGCTTCATAATAAATTTGTTTACCTATCGCAGTAATAGGTTAGGTAAATTAATTATATGAATATTAAATCTTTTAAAAATAATCGTTAGCTGCTTTAATTTTTGGGTAAACAAATGCGTTTTAAATGTCATAAAGCAAACCGTTAAAGGGTGCACATATGTTTCGATAAACGAGCAGCATAAATACCACATTAAGTAACTTTATATCTTTAGAATTTACAACAATTATCAGAATTTAAAAATACTCTGTTACAAGCAAAAGCATTTAGTGTGATAACTTTTAATGATTGACATTTTCGTTTACTATTTCGAGGAATATTGTTTTAGTGTAATTGCCATGTGCTTCTATATACAAATAGGCATAATTGTTTTATAGATATGTCGAAGGATTTGCTGAAACCATATATCTAATATTTACATATTAGATATATGGCTGAAGCAGGCATATTTATTACTCTTCTTCTTCTTTTTTTATCTTCTATTTAGGCTGTTCTGTTCTATCTAATTTATAGCGATTCCCTCCACGTTCTTGCTGATCGACCTCTTGACCTTCTTCCTACTGGCGATTTATCCTTGGCTATTCGTGCTATTCGAGTTCCTCTCATTCTAGATGTATGATCAATCATGCCATGCCTGTCTTCTTATCTTTACCCAGTTTTTTTATCAGTTGTATCTTACATTGATTCCTTATCTCTTCACTTCTCATGCGGGCTAATTTGGTTTACCCACTATTTTTTTGGCGCTTTCATTTCTGATGTTTCCATGATTTTCTTAGCTGCTTTTGTATCTTCATGTGCTTCAACTGCATATGGTTGGATATACCACACTTTCATATTCTTAACATTGGTATTTGAGTATTTTTATACCTCACTATGCTATTGAGCGTTCCTGACGCTTTCGCTGCTTTCATAGTTTGTGTTTTAACTTGCTCTTTAATTCCGTGGCTCGATATAGTTATACCAAAGTAATTAAAAGTAGAAACTTATTCAATTATGTCTTTGCCAACTTGCAGTTTACACTTCACATGTTCTTTACTAATTGTCATACTTTTTGATATTTTGCTAGACATATTCATACGTTTAACAGGTTTGAAAAATTTTCATTAGTAATCTTTGCAGCTGATCTTTGTCTTTCGCAACTAGTATTGAGTCGTCAGCATAACATATTATGTTTTTCTCTGTATTTCGCCTTTCCTAGATTGCTTCCATTTCTATCTCTTCAATGTCCTTGTTAATGCAATTTTAATGAAATTTTGCACACTTATGTTATATCTTACGTAGCATGGAGATGGTGAAAATGTGGTTAAAATTTCTACGTTGTATTGCTGGAGCCATTTTAAAACATTAATTCTGTCACAAAATGTAACAAAATCCTGAAACAACTAATTAATGTTTATTAGATATTGTTTTGTTTCTAAGCAACAAGTTGATGAGAGACAGTAGACGAACACCACAACACTTGATTTTTTTAATGGAAATAGTGATCATTTCATACGCAATAATAAAACACTATTTTAGCAAAGTTTCGAACCCGTAGCTTTATTTTTAATAGGTGGTGCATTTCATATGAAACGAAGTGTATTATTAGACATTTATGTGCCAGTGGCAGTAAGTTATAATTTTCATTACAAAATGGTGATGACTTTGTTCTGTCAATAGGTGCTAGTGAGGAAACTTGGTGCCACTACTACGAGCCATCCAGTAAGTTATAGTCGATGCATTGGAAACATTCAAGTTCAGCACCGCCGAAGAAGTTTAACGCACAACCTCCTGCAGACAAGGTGATGTTAACATTTTTTTTCCACCATGGACCCTTGTTGATAGAGTTTAAGAAACCTGGAGTAAATGTCAATGCAAAGCTGTACAATGGAGCTTTGAAGAAGCTTCATGAAGCAATAAGACGGAAACGTCCAGGAACACTTACGCGTGGAGTCACTTTGCTGCACGACAATGCTAGGCCTCATGTTGCTAATGTGGTAAAACAAAATCTTCAAGGAAAGAAATTGAGGGTTTTAGAGCATCCACCCTATAGCTCGCATCTATCGCATTGCGATTTCCATATTTTTGGACCGCTGAGGTTGGCATTGTGAGTCTGACGAAGAAGTACAGATATCTGTGGAAAACTTCTTGAATCAGCAGCCACAAAAACACAAGAATTCTGTGAGCAGGGTATACGTCGGCTAGTAAAACAATGGGGTAGGTGCCTTTACCGGGACGGTAATTATTTGTAATTAAATTGTTGAATAAATTTTTTTTAAGTGAAGAAGAGTTTCAATTGAACACACGTCGTATATTTTTGTAGCAATTACGGCGGTATCATATTTCATACGCACCTATTTGTCGTTAAAAGATATTTCTTATTCTAATAAAATTAGTTTGTTAATTTATTTTTAAGATGCTACGTAAAAAACTAATAAATTTTGTCTTCTTCAGGTTCTCCTCTTTGTGCTTTTATGCTATGCCAGAGGCAATGCAGGAAGAATCTTATATGCAGATGTGGGTGGAATGATATGGAAAAATGATTTTCATATGACATACGAAGAGAAATCTCGTATGGTTGCCTTTGCATAAGATAACTGCACCATATACCGGCATTATTATTTCTTATTCCTAATTTTTATAAAATATTTACTATAATTTGAAAGTGGAGATTTCCATGATTGGTTTTTTGTTTTATTTACGCGATTAAAAAACTGTGGTGTAGTTTATTCAACTTTTTTGTTTCTTTTTAATCTATTCATAATTTGAAATGTATTATTATTATTCATATTGAAAACAGACTATATTATATTATTGTAAATTTTTTGTAGCTGCAGATTTATATCATATGCAGTTATCATCTACATCTTATTGTTTCACATTTTTTATTAAAGTTGACTATATTTTAAATGCTTGCAGATTTATATCTGTAATAATCTATTTTTAATTACCTATTTGGAGGTATAAATATAGGAAGCTAGAAATGTTTACTTTGTACTGTGGAAGAATGCAGCTTATAAGTTTAATTGTTGTGTGTGTTATTCTGCAAGTTTTGCCGGTAAGAGAGATCATATTATTAACTTTTTTCTTAAAATGACACGGAATTATCTCCCGTAGCCTGTCGGTGTAATACTTAAAAAACCTGTATATGTTAGAACTACAGGTCTTGAGGCTTTCAGTATTCCTCCAGATCTTCCATACCGCATCAGTTGCCTACAATATAATAATTATCTTGTTACTAGTTTGACGTTGATATTTCTAGGAATTGTTGTTTGTTAAATTTATTGACTCCATAAAAATACTAGTGTAGATCATTAAACTTTGTATTTGTTTATAATCTGTTTGTGATGAAAAATTAGTTGATATTTTTTGGTTTAAAAACAATTAGTTATTGTCCACATTGTTGTACACATTTTTTAGGCAAGCTTACCGTATTCATGAATAAATGTAGATTTATATCAGAAATAATTTAATTTTGATTACCTGTTTGGAGCTATAAATTTAGAGATAAGGAACTTTTTATTTTATGCTGTGAACGATTGCAGCTTATAAATTTAATTTTCGTGTACATTATACTGCAAGTATTACAGGTAAATAATATTTTTACTTAAAGATCTAGGGAATTCCTTCCAGCAGTTTGTTGCTGTAATTCTTAAACACCCTATATATTTCGGAATTTGTTAATATACGTAGGTATTACTAGTGACTTAAAAATTAATTTTTTACTCTTTAAATATTTTTGGAAGTTTTACTTACAGTTTACAAACGACGTATTTAGAAAACTTAGGTCTAGTAAATAACGTTAAGTCTAAGTCGATTGGATTAACAATTCGTGAGTAAACAGGTCTTAAAGTTGGCAGTTTTGAAAAATCATTGCGAATTTTTTTGAATTGGAGGTTTTGGAAAAACACGTTCGATTTGTATGAAAGTATGATAAGTTCTCTGTTTCAAAATTGTAATTTAGCTTTCGTCTAATAGTCAATGATACCTAAAATATAGCTCTTGTGGAAAACTGTACCCAAAATATTTTGTTGAAAGTTTTTTGAAAATTTTATTTTATCGATGATTTTAATAAATCTCTGTGTCTCTTTCTCTGTACCAATAAATTTGGTAGTAACGCAAAATGGATTGGAAGTTGCGTGGGTATTCAAAGAAAATATTTTATTTTAGAATTTTTTAATCTATGATTTTAATAAATCTCTGTGTATTTTTCTCTGTGCTGTAGGAAATAATTTTTTTCTAAAGCCGATATTTCGAAATACACTAAAACCTGTTTTTTCACATTTTGGAAATAATGCGCTTTAGAAAATCGCCAAATTGTACAATGGCCTAGCTAAAATAGCAACACGATTGATAACCGAATTCTTTATCAAAGTCAATGCAATTTTTGTTTTTTTAAAACCTCGCTAACTAGGATTACTGTTAATTTAATTCATGTTAACTATTTCAACTTTAAGGTCTCTTTTCTTGAATTTTTGCTTATGTAACCTATTCAAAATTTTATCTGTTGAAAACAAATTCAAAAATTGTAGTGAATCAAAAATTAAAAAATATAGGTTGCCATTTAAAAAATATATTGATGATGTCATATCTTTCTCAAAAGTTAATGGAGAAATCTAAAAATATCTTTTTCATATTAATATATATTATAAACGAGCTTTTTCGTCGACCCGCAACGTGAAAAATGGAAAAGGCCTTCGGCTAAACTCAGAGGAGTAGGGGTGGTTCATGAGAAACGCTTATGAGAGGGAAATCGTACGTAGTTGTGTACAGAGTAGGTCAAAATTAGCGGGCACCACCTTCCAAATCACAGCTGATTGCAGGTTCTCGTGGAAGGCCGAGAAACCATTAGCTTACGGGAATAGGACTCACTTTTATTGTGCCTCCTCCTGTATATAAAGTTTACAAAGCTCATGCACAATACAATAAAAATACACAGATATAAAAGATATGGTGAATTTTAAGGCAAATATAGCTCTATTGTTTGAGATTGGTGACACATAATACAAAAAAAAATACATTCAAAATGGTAATAATTATGGTTTAACAGAAAGGTACCCTAGTTTTCTTCAGTAGGGAGTAGAAAGGGAGGCAGGCACAATTTGGGGTTTTATTAGGTCCTGAAGAAACAGGCAAAAATCGCAGGCACGCCCCTGAAGACTGGATCACTATAGAGACAACGTTACGGGCCAAGGCTTTCTTCGAAGAGAAAAAAAAAGACGGGAATTTCAGGAGCCAAAATCTCCGGCGTTGTACGAGATTATCACTTGCAACGACTGAGTGGGGGAAATCACGGGGTTGGAGGCTTTGATCCGACACAAGTCGAGAAAAAAATTTCACTGAATTGTCTTTTCAAAAAGTTAACACTCTGCAAATGTCTTTAATCCGACACAAGTCGAAGATTCTATTGCCCCAGGCAAGAAACAACACCATATATTAATTTAGCAGAGGCGCTGTCATACAACTCCGATTTCACAAAATTAGGTGCGTTCACCCTCCGAAGCTAGCGCTCACTGCCTTTCCCCCTGCTGCAAAACTTTCACCCAAATGTAATTATTCTAGAACAAAATTCTTACACGTGGAACTTTCGGCCATTCTGCCAACAAAGGATTCCAGGAACTGTTTCAGATCGGCATATCCAGACTAAACAAGCACGACAAGCGGAACAAAGGGAACCTTTCGGAAGCTTCGCAAAAGTGACCTCCCATAAATTACTCTTTGAAAATAATAAAACAGTAATTGACTTAAGAGCGGCAATTAAAATAAAACTTTAATTCATATGAAGCGGCAAAACTAAACGAATGTTACAATACACGCTATAATTCAAATCGCTACACCCCTTTTAGATTTTTTTTCTATCACAAACCTTAACGGAGTTAACACATTTATCCGCTACTTAATTTCAACACTGTAGAATGGGTTAATAATAACATGGGCTAACTTACAGGAAAGTGGGTATACCGGGTGCCCGGATTTCGTAGGGACAACATGGGTATCTTTCTTATTATTAAAGATAGAGATTTGGTTAAACGGGCAATGTTGTGCAGGATTGAATGCTGATTCAAATTTCGTTGACAAAAATGTTAAATTCCGAATCGTTTAGAAATTATTTGAAAAAAACTGAAAATCGTGCTTTTTTAAAAAGTCGAATATTTCCCTTATTATAAAAGGTATGAAGAAAAGTTTTATATGAAAGTTATTTAATTTAATGAGACACAGTCAAAAATCATATCAAAATAGAATTCAAGATGGCGGTTTCCGAGATATCAATATACACCTTCTTATCTTAAATGGACGCCATATTGTTTTTCTACATGGGTAAATAGAATTTTTGTATCTCTTTTCAACGATGTATAACAACAAATGTCTGAATACAAATTTCTAAAAAATATTAATTGTTTTAATTCTAAATCAAGTGGGCCGGGATAACAATGGATAATAAAAAAACAAAATTTATTTATAACACCGAACTGTCATACAAACTCAACTATGAAAACAATAATCAACAATGTTAAATTACTCAAATAATCCACACCAAGCATTGAAATTTATTTTTATTTTATAAATTTAAACCATCTCAAAGAATTAGACCTGGAGATGCAGAAAGAAGACTGCACTTTTGCAACTGGTATTTGGGCTAAGTGAACTCAAATCTCAATTTCAAGAATATCATTTTTTGGACAGATGAAACTATGTTTAGCAATTGTGGAATGTTTAATAGACATACTATGCATTACTACTCTCAAACTAACTTACAGCTGACTCTTCCAGTTCGAAACCAAGTTACATTCGGTTTCAATGTTTGGTGTGGTATAATAAATAATAGATTAATAGGCCCCATCGCCCCATTATTTTTAATGATACTTTAACGGGACAAAGGTGTCTCTCTTTTTTACAAGAGGAGATCGAAGATTTAATAGAAGAGTTGCCACTAGAAACAACTAGACAGATGTGGTTTCAACAGGATGGGTGTCCTTCGCATAATACGCGTGCCGTTATTAACTATTTTAATGAGCGATTTAATGAGATGGCAATTGCAACGAATGGAATGATACGTTGGCCTGCAAGATCACCTGATTTGGCTCCTTGTGATACCTCTTTATGGGGTACTGTTAAAAATAAAGTCTATAGTCCTACATACAACAACGTTGAAAAATTGCAGGAAGCACTACTTGAGGCATTTCACAGTATTAATGGCAATACTATCCATAAAGTAATTAATAGTGTTCAGGAACGGTGCCAACTTTGCATTGCAAACAATAGCGGATTATTTGAGTAATTTAACATTGTTGAATATTGTTTTCATAGTTGAGTTTGCATTACAGTTCGGTGTTATAAATAAATTTTGTTTTTTTATTATCCATTGTTATCGCGACCCACTTAATTTAGAATTAAAACAACTAATATTTTTTATAAATTTGTAATCAGACATAGATTGTCATACATCGTTGAAAAGAGAAACAAAAATTCTATTTACCTATGTAAAAAAACAATATGGCGTCCATTTAAGATAAGAAAGTGTATATTGATATCTCGGAAACCGCCATCTTGAATTCTATTTACACATGATTTTTGACTTTGCCTCATTAAATTAAATAACTTTCATATAAAACTTTTCTCCATATCTTTTATAATAAAGGAAATATTCGACTTTTTAAAAAATCACGATTTTCAGTTTTTTTCAAATAATTTCTAAACGATTCGAAATTTAACATTTTTGTCAACGAAATTTGAATCAGCATTCAATCCTGCACAACATTGCCCATTTAACCAAATCTCTATCTTTAATAATAAGAAAGATACCCATGTTGTCCCTACGAAATCCGGGCACCCGGTATATTAAGTGCAGCGTCCATAAAAACATTCTATGCTTAATCAATAAATTAGATGACATTATGAAACTACTTTTAATTATCAGGATACCACAATGACAAACACCGATTTATATACACTTTGTAGTAGTTCAAAACTGATTAATATTAGTGTATGAAGTTCTACACAAGTGGATTGAACATATTTAAAAATCTACACTTCGTTTCACATGAAATGCACCACCCATTAAAAATAAAGCTACGGGTTGGAAACTTTGCTAAAATAGTGTTTCATTATTACGTATGAAATGATCATGTTTTCATAAAAAAAGATTAACAATTATAAGAAAACAACAACAACAACGAAAACAAAATTAATCATGTGTAACATCGCCATGAACAGCAATGCAAGCATTTACTCGTCGTGGCATGCTTTCTATCAAGTGGTCTATGTTCTCCTGGAGTATCCCGTTCCATATAACCTCAAGTTGGGGTCTCAGGTTGTCTAAGTTGTTAAGAGCTCCTGGCAATAATCTTAGTAGCCGGCCCATCATGTCGCAAACATGTTCGATCGGCGATAAGTCCGGTGATCGTGCAGGCCAGGGCAACATTTGCAATTATGCTTGTTGGAGGTACGTTCTGGTAATGTTTGCAGTGTGTGGGCGTGGGTTATCTTATGGAAAATACCGTTGGGCAACGTCTGCATGAATGGTACTAACACCGGTTCCAGGACATTATGAATATACCGATGAGCATTTAAAGTGCCTTGGACAAACACAAGCGGTGATCTTCTACCGAAATAAATCGCTCCCCAAACCATAACTCCAGGTGTTAAAGCTGTAGGCGTCTTCAACAAACTCTAGCTTTCGCCTTTCTCCTCGATATCGACCTACCTTCCTACGACCGTTATTTGCCCACAAACAAAATATTGATTCGTCACTAAAGACAATGTCGTTCCATTTGATTTTAATGTTGCCGTTCTTGATACCAAGCAAGCTTGTTAGTCTTGCGAGGTGTAGTTAAAGGGAGCCGTTGGAATGGACAGTAGGATCGCAGCCCAAAAGAAGAGACTCTCCTGTAAATTGTTGCCATTGACACGCGGCGGTGAAGAGCTCGCATCCAGTCTACAGCAACAGACCTTGTTGTTTGAAAGCGGTCTCGCATGGCCATTCTTCGAAAAACTCGATCTTCACGAACATAGCTGCTACGTGGAGGTCTACCAGCTGGACGATGTCGCTGAATGCCTTCTTCTGACCAAGCAGACCATATTCGTGCAACTATAGTATGGTCCTGATTTACCCGTCTACCAATTTCACGAAAAGAAAGTCCAGCTTCTTTCATGCCGATAATTAGACCTCTATCAAAGTCGGAAATGTGGTTAAAATATCTACGTTGTCTTACTGGAGGCATTTTAAAACATTAATTCTGCCACAAAATGCAACAAAATCTCGAAACTAATTAATGTTTACTAGATATTGTTTTGTTTCTAAGCAACAAGTTGATGAGAGACAGTAGACGAACACCACAACCACTTGATTTATTAATGAAAACAGTGATCATTTCATACGCAATAATAAAACATTATTTTAGCAAATTTTCAGACACGTAGCTTTATTTTTAATGGGTGGGTGGTGCATTTCGTATGAAACTGAGCATATATATTTATACACAGTTTGTTTCACTTCTCACCTTCACACCCCTGTTTCTTCCTTATTTGGTTTCGAATCGATTTCAAATTTTGGTCAATTATGCTATTCTTTAATGAGGTTATTTTTACAATTATTAAATAATTTTAGAGTAAACCAGTAGTTTGCTACGATCAAAAATAAGTGCTAAAAAAGAAAATCATAGTAGGCCCAGTTTTATCGAAAAAAATGTATTAAGAAAAGTTGTTCAAATTCAGAAAAATAGTCTAAACCTAAAAAATAAAAAAATGTATTTAATAATTTATAATATTGTAACGATAGATGAATTAAAATTTCATTGTTTTCTTAAGAAAAAAACAATTCAATTTATTAACTATCAAGTAAGCGCCCTGTAGATTAACATAGCAAGTTAAATGAGGCCTTGAATACACCTAACATTGCTGAAAAAGTAGAAGAGTACTTTTAATTAGTGAGAACGTTCGTTCATTCAGAGAAGCAGAGCGAGAATTTAACCGAAAGTATAGGCAGCGAAGAAATCTGGACTATTTTTGTGATTTTGAACAACTTTTCTTAATAAATGTTTTCCATAAAACTAGGCCTACTATGACTGCTATTTTTGCATTTATTTTTGATCGTAGTAGCCCAGGTAGCACACAACTAAGTGGTCTCGGTGGAGTAGTGCGGAAACGCCATCGAGGTCACAGCGAAATATGGCAGATCGGCTGGGGTGTTCGAATCCCGACTGGGGCGACCGCATTTCGTTTAGTTAAGTTTAGGGTGCATGTTGCATGAATGATTAGTGTATAAGGGACGCCCGCACCCCATTGAAGTAATGCGAAAGCTGTTCCGGAGGGGGGATGGGAGTATGAATAAATGAGACAAAAAGGAAAGGTAGCACACAACATCTAACTTGTATCTTACCAATATTTTACTTATATTGGTTTCTTGGCTGGACATTTTATCGTCCGCATATCCTTATCCACCGCTCTACCAATATTGGCTCGATAACATGTAACAAGCATTGAATAAAGTTTGGTTAAATATTTGCTGGCCAATATCTGTGAACGACGCTAAAATGTATATTTAAATTGTATAACTACAGTATCAAATATACCGGGTGCTGACTTTGAATACGCTCCATAGGGAAAATACATGCGTTTGTGGAATTTTTCAATTTCCTGCTCCCCAAGTTGAAAAACGCGTCCAAAACAAGGTGTACGCAGAAGGGACGTTAATTTTACAGAGATTACATCTACTTTTTATTTTTAGAATATCAAATTAAGTTGTTAATTGTTTGCTGCCTTACTTCGTTGAAATTCATACTTTATATATTAATAATAATAATAGGCAATTTCAACAGGTATTAATTTTTATTTCAGCTTTATACGTATTTCGACATACAATATGTCATTATCAAAAGCATTTAATGAAGTAAACATTTGTAGTTGCTTGGGTAACAGCACACTGGATCTTGGTTTTGGGCTTGGCTCAAGTCTTCTATTCCAAAACTTCCAATAGCGGGGAATTTATGAGCTCAATTTGCTCATTCATTACAGGTGTATTTGTTAAAGTGTTGATGTGAATTTGAAAGGCCTCGAGTATATCCAATTTACGTTTATCATCACAGAAGTGTAAAAATGTTATTATATTATTTGATGTCAATGCATGATTGTGTTCTAATAAGTGTTTAGCGTAGTTAGATTTTTCTGGGTGTTTATATTTGTATGAGCGTATGTGTTCTTTGTATCTGGAGTTACAAAGCAGAAGTGTAACAACTAAGCCACGCCGCGCCGGCGGGATTCGCACGTCGGATTTGGTGCTATTACCAGACCATTAATATAAATTATTTCATATTTTTTAAATTAATCACTTAATTTGATATTCTAAAAATAAAAAGTAGATGTAATTTCTGTAAAATTAACGTCCCTTCTGCGTACACCTTGTTTTGGGCGCGTTTTTCAACTTGGGGAGCAGGAAATTGAAAAATTCCACAAACGCATGCATTTTCCCTATGGAGCGTATTCAAAGTCAGCACCCGGTATACAATATGAAGAGGCACTTATACGAAATGTTCGTACCCCGAATCAAAGCCAATGTTTGAAATGTATGCGAATCCCAATATTGCTTATAACTTGAAAGTCCAATGTTTACCCAATATAGTATTAGTAGTTTCCAGGAATGTTCGTACTCCGAGCTACAGCCAATGTTTGAATTGCATGCGACTTATGGCGATGGCGGGTAACTTTGTAACTGTCATAAGACAATAAGGCGTTTAAGGTTACACACATATTTATCAAGTTCCTTCATTTTATTAAAAACGCAAATGTTTAAATTTAATAATATTGCTAAGGAAATTATCGTAAGAAATGAACAGATAAAGAATTTATTTGGCATTATTCGTACAAGTAAAGCAACCATTTCTACCATTTTTTGTACATTCTACACAGATTTGGATTTTTTCATATTGCTATGTACGGACAGCAACGTACACTTCTAATTCAACCTTAACTTCAGTTACTTAAAATTACTTCACTTTGCATCCGGCTAGCTCTCATAATAGTTTATCTCAATTGCTGGGTCGCTCATTTATTATATTTCCACTTCCTCGTAGTTTGCTGTCTTTGGCACTTATTACGTCCCAAATGAAAGATTACCAGTACATTTATCGTCCGCTTTTTATTACTTTTATAAGGTTACAATTATTCCAAACTCATTCCAATCCAATCTTAACATTTTTTATATTTAATTTTGAATTTAAACATTAGCTCGGATTACTGTGAATAATTTTCACCTCCGCAGCTTTACATTTTTATTTACAAACTAAAACATTCTCTTTTTTTCTCCCCCAACAACCCAGTGTTTGGCCAATCGAGCTCCAGGGTTCTTTTCATTCGTCCAACACCTACGTTGGAATAAATACCCTTACTTGGTATCCCTCGACTCGCCAGCCACCTAACAGTATTCATTAAACTAACAATACTTTACATACACTAAGGTTGTCTATACCGCTATTTTGGTAACATAGCACGTCCCTCTCAAAAAAAAAAAGTATTCCGAATTATCAAAATGCCCGGAGGCACAACTTCGGAATATTTTTTTTTTTATTAAATTATTAACTAAATTAAATACTATTCTAATCTAAATCTCCCCCTCCACATTGTATTGCATAGACAAGGATAAACAATCCAATTACTCTTTTAGTATGTAAGAAATTAATTTTACTTACATTCTCAATTATTTTAGAATAATAAACTTTTATGTAACGTAATTCTCGTTTACTAGGTACCTCTTGTATAATGTCATTTTTATTTTCCTCTAATACCTCTCCACCTTTCTGCTGTAATATTTCAACACCATCCTCATTAATTTGTGAGCCATCTACACTATTTTCATCAAATTGTTTACCCATTTTCATATCATTTCCGTCAAATTTCCCTAGCATATTCTTATCATATTTAGCAATCATTTCTTCCTTATTTCCGTCATATCTATAAATCTTTCCTATCATATTATCATCATCTTTACCTATCATATTACCATTATCCTTATCTAAGTTTTCCATCATATTTCTTTCATACTTATAAACCTTTCCTATCCTATTATCCTCTCCTTTACCTATCACATTACCATTATTTTTATCTAACTTTTCCATAATATTTCCTTCATATGTAATAACCTTTTCTATCCTACTCTCTATCATATTCCTATCATCTTTAACAAACATTTCATCTAACTTCTTTTCCATTTCCTTCTTATTTTCAACTAACCTTTCTATCATATTTCCCTTATCACTACCTAACTTCTCATTTAACCTCATATTCTGGTCACTCCTGTATTCCTCTCTGTACCCCGCTCGTGACACAGTGCGCTCTTGTTCCTTCCTTTGATAGCTATTACCATAGCTGGGTTGCTGCTTTCCCGCCTGATGATTACCAAAATACTTATTATTGTAGTCATTACTATAATCCCTACCAGTATTCCTGTAATACTGACCTCTATAATCATTCGGATTTGTATTATCACGATAATTACAGAAATCCTTGTATGTTCCCGAATAATTGCCATCCCTACGATAATAACCGTCAAAATTTCGTCTATTCGCGTTACTTCTGTACCCATTATACTCGTCCTGTTGATATCTTGCTTTACCCCCTAGTCCCTGTTGATCAACATAGTCACACGCTCTCAATACATTCAAAAACTGCTCCCATTCCGTTACGTTATTCCTTATAACATCCCCAGATACCATAGAATCAAACTGAGCCGCAAGTATCGGAATTGCTACTACAGGATCCCTAAACTCTTCAAATTGTTGCAA
>JABXWE010021952.1:0-13631 GCA_014611495.1 Limonius californicus | reverse complement strand
AATTTTTTCTGGGAATATGTAGTGAGAACTGGGCTCTATTGAGATTACGCTGACTATGCCTTCCTTACGATTATAATAATAAATACATTTTGTTAATATTGATTAATGACGTTTTAGAATTGTGCAAAACATACATGTGCATATAACACCGTTGCACCATGGAAGTATCCCCGAAATCGAACAGTAAACGTAAAAGGGTCGTTGTTACAATTCAAGATAAGCTGAAAGCGATTCAGCTTTTAGACAAAGGTGAATTATTAAGAAAAGTAGTAGAAGAATGCGGTGTAGGTGTTAGTACCGTTGCAGGCTGGAAGAAAGATCGCGAAAAAATTGAACGGTGGTGTAGCGTTCTTACTTCTCCAACACCACAACGAAAAAGTATGAAAGTGGCTGAATATAAAAAAGTGGATGACGCTTTATATTTATGGTTCACCCAACAACGCGACCGTGGAGTACCGGTGTCAGGTCCAATTCTGAAAGAGAAGGCGATAAGCATAAGTGAAGACCTTCCCGTACTTCAACCACCTGCAAATTTTACAGCAAGTGAGGGTTGGTTGGGAAGGTGGAAAGCACGACACGGTGTACGTGGCATAAAAATTTGCGGGGAAAACTTGTCGGCTGACGAATCGGCTGCTGCAGATTTTAAAAAACATTTCAAAGAAGTGATGGAGGTGAACGAATATACAGCAGACCAAATTTATAATTGCGATGAGACTGGTCTAAATTACAAAATGTTGCCTTCGAAGACTTTGGCTTCTCGAAAAGAATCAACTGCTCCCAGTTACAAAAAAAGTAAAGAACCTATAACTATTCTTGCTTGCAGTAATTATTTCGGGAGACACAAATTTCCCCTAATGTTCATCGGTTAATCGGCAAAACCGCGAGCATTTAAACATGTTGCTCCCAATGTTTTGTCAGTTTATTATAAGAACCAAAAAAGTGCATGGATGGACTTGGACTATTCAAAACTTGGTTCTTCGAAGAGTTTGTGCCTAAAGTTGAAAAGTTTTTGAAGAAAAGTGGATATCAAAGGAAAGCTATTTTATTATGGACAATGCACCTTCGCATCCAGATGAAAATGAGTTGAAAAGCGGGGATATTAAAGCTATGTATCTTCCACCAAATGTAACAGCATTGATTCAACCTATGGATCAAGGTGTTTCAGAAAATTTTAAGCGGAACTATTGTCATTATTTCTTACAAGCGATTCTGGAACAACAACAACTCTATGGCGACAATTGGAGTCTTGTCAATTCTTTAAAAAAAATTAATTTGAAGGATGTGGTGTATTGGACATCAGATGCGTGGAATAAAGTGAAAGCTTCTACAATACAAAAATCGTGCTCAAAAATTATTGATCAAGAAATTCTACCTGAAGAAGACGATGAAAATGAAAATTGTAACTTGCACGAAATTATGACAGCATTGGAGGGATGTGAAGATGTTACTTTAGAAGAAGTAAATGAGTGGATAATAAATGACGATAAAGAAGAATTGACAAATACGGCCCTTATAGAGATTGTGAGTGAAACAGATAACGTAGGAAGCTTAGATAGTGACAGTGATGGTGAACTAGAAGAAAAAGAGGTTCCTCAAAAAATTTCACACTCTAATGGAATGCAAGCATTAAACACTGCCCTTCTGTATGTGGAACAACAACCCAGTGCAAAACAAAGTGATGTGTTTCTAATTAGAAGGTGGAGGGACATTGCCTCCAAAAATAGATTTACCTGTAAGTTAAGCGTAATATTACGTCGTTCTTTAATTAAATACCACGTTCAAAGTAGCATAAAAGTGTTTTTTAGTAGATATGTACATTTTTTAATAGTACTACATACATACATATATAATATGTATACATAAATATGTTTATATTTTGTTGTATGTACTCTGGTATAGATTAAATTACAATCATACATATACATATTCATACACCCTGTATATATTCTAGTAACAAGCATCCTGTAGTATTTTTTTTATTAAAACTCCGGATTATCCGAAATTTAAGATATCCGAAATTAGTCCGGTCCACGTTATTTCGGACAATCGAGTTTCTACTGTATTGAGGTTTAACCGACACTAGCCGATATCACAGTATGTTTATACTGTACCGATATTGCCGATTCGTAACATACAGGACATTTAGCGTCCTGTGGACGCCGTTGAAAGGGCGCAGGACTTTAAGCCTGAATCCAGGATGTCCTGCGAAATCCAGGACGGTTGATAACCCTAGGCATAATACGATAAATTCTGACATTTATTTTAAACTGTAATTCATAAGTTAAAGCAAGTTTTGAATCAAATGCTATCGTATTTGTTAAAAGAAAAATAATACAATTATCGTTTTTCAGTATTTTTAATTACAAGCATATACAAAAAGGAGCATAACCTACACCACACTAAAAAAATGTTCCTGAACTTTGAAACTAGATACACGAAAAATAGAAAACATATAAGAGAAATATGAACAACAAATTATGCATACAGTATTCTATTTACAATCTATTCTTTATTCGTTGTATTACAATAAATATCCATATGTTTTTCAATATTGTCAACTAGAAAATTCTGCCGTTTATCTTCCAATATATTTTTATAGCTTGAAAAACTTCTTTCTACATCACACGATGATACTGGGCAATATTTAAACAAATGCGATTTCTTTACACCGAAACATTCGTCGTTGAAGTATTTTTTATCCGTTTTAGAGTAGGAAGTCCGCTATATTTCTGAATTTATTCGTCAATTTTATTACTATTTTTTTACATATTTTGCTTTTTATTTTTTTGAGGATGAAATGAAAATTTTGGAATAATTCTAAAGAATCCACGAGAAGCAGATTTTGTGTTTCCAGTTTATTAATAATGTTGGGAATTTCAGAAAAATGAGTCTCTATGTAGGATAATTGAGATTCCAATTCAGAACTTTTCAAAATACCTTGAAAATCTACCACAGACTGAGCACAACTTGAATCAAAAGAGTTAACAACAATTTTAAAATCACTATAATGTTCGCAATAAAACAGAGCGGCTTCAATCCACGTTCTCCATCTGGTAAGATTTGGCTGTGGAGGTAAGGAACATCCTTAAGCTGTTCTTTGTAAACTTCGACGCGAACTGGTGATTTTAGGAATACTTCTTCACGTTATTAATTAGTTTATTCTAAAAGGAAACGCGCCTGTAATTGTTTCGGCCACTCTATTCATTGCATGAGCCTTACAGGTCACGTGAATTATATAAGGAAAAAAAGGTATGCTGTACCATCAGTTACCATGTATAAAATTCTTTCTGATGGTATTTGATTTGGCAAATATAATAATGAAAGGGTTTCATTGACGAAACGTGTAATTGTCAAATGGTTGGTTTTTTTGGGTTGTTTAACAGCAACTAAAAAACTGGAAGAAGGATTTCCATTCAAGACGCCAACAGTAAGATTTGCAATATATCTTCCTTTGGCATCGGAGGTTTCGTCAACACTAAACCAAATGTAATTATTCCAAATAGCGTTCCTAAGTGTTTGAAGATTTTCTTCGTATAATTTTGGAATGTGCGTTCTGGAAGCTGTTCTCCGGGAAGCGACTTTTTTTGTATATAGTTCCAAAAATTGTTTAAATTCTGAAACGTCCAAATTATTTAATGGAATCTTGCACGAAATCATCATTTTACACAAATCGTCATTAAAGTTGCTAAAATTTTCGTTTTTGTTTAAACAATTCAACAATAATTGTTGTTGTGGCTCGTTTTCATTATTTTTCTTTTTTGATGTGGGCCAGTAGCTATGTGCTGATCAACGTGAAACTTTTTATTAACGTTGATCCGTAAAAACAATAACTGAGTGCAATAATTTACTAGAACTTACAGGATATGGCAACTAATTCAGGGGAGCTTTGACGATTTATTTGCAATATTACATAAATTAAATCTCTAATTAAATTCCATGACTGACGATAATATCAAATAGCAAATTGGAATTTAATCTTTTTTCTATTTCGGTTTTATAAAGCCGTTCTAAGCGCACTGTTTTAGCTTAAACACAGTACGTTAAGGAGGCCTATAATCGTACTGTTTTTAGTTTGTTTTTTTACGATATTGGTAGTTCGATTTGAATTTGAAAGTTTGAAATGTCAATTTCAGCCACCTGTCAGTGCTGCCATAAGTGTTTATAAAAACTCCCTAGTAATCGATTTGACGTAAAATTTTCTACATAAATTTATTTAAAATACTCTTAAACTTCCTCAATAGAAAAAATAGTATAAAGAACACGTTTCATAAGACCACTTGTCGCACTCGTCCATTGAAAAACTCGACGCTTCGCGTCTCGTTTTTCAAACTTGGACTCGTGCGTTAAGAAAAGGCCTTATGAAACTAGTTCTTTAATATACTATTAATTTGACATTAAGGGATGTTCTGGGTTGTTAATGTTTAAATAAAGGGAACATTTTATTAAATTAAAATAACGGGATACATACTTCTTTTGTGCAAATGATACAAAACACAACACTTCCATCATATTAAAGCATGCGTACGACGTCAACCACTTCTTAATTAAATCGGTTTTTGAACTACCAACTTTAGGCATTTTCACAATAATATCAGTTTGATATTTTACTTGCAGCTCTGTCAGGAAATGAATGACACTAAAAAGGAACTGAAAACTTACCAACCCCTTTGGAAAGCACTAAATACACAATAATGATATCTTCTAAGGATCAACAAAATTCGCAAATAGGTACTATCTTCCAAGAAATGTCCACTGAATACATAAGTAAAGTAGAACCATTATTTTAAGACCGAATCTTTAAGCCTTTGACTTAGGGATTATCTCTAACTGATAGGGATACTCTGGTAGAACCAGCCAATGTATTCAGGTAAATTTTAAAATATTTACAAAATTTTGCACATGTTTATATCATATACAAATTCCTTTTTCATTACATGGGAGTAAAACGGGGAACATTAATTTTGAATTTAATAACGAATCGGAAATTGCAAATTGCACAACGCACGCTAATGTAAACTAATTAAATAAAAAATATTTACTTGTTTATAACTTTTATTTAGTTCGTAAGTTTTTAACTATTAAAACAGATTTTAACGTTTTATATAGTACGTGTTAAAGTAAACAATTAATTAATGCGTATATCAATGAAAATGTTAAGAACATCGGAAGAACGAATTATTCCGAAACAGCTTATAAAATAAATAATTAAAATTTACTACTATTTGTTCTAAATCCATATTTACATTAATTAATTAACTAGAACTTTAAAAACTAATCCGACTCGTAATCGGAATATTCAGAAAATTCTGAAGAATCGCCGCCTAAACTTATTAGTAATGGTTTCACCTTGTATTTTGGGGAATATTTTTTTTTCACTTTAAGTACATGCTGCACACAGTTTTTCCAGTGTTTATCAATTTCTGGCACAACGTCTTTAATTAAACACAAAACACTATCACTTATCCGGGGAGACGTATTACTTTTTCGTTTTTAACATACTCCACATCATCTCAATCGGATTAAACTCGCAGTAATATTTACCGTAATTATTACCATCTAAAAAAAAACTTTACTGATTTCTGGTGTTTTAAATTTTTGCAGACGTTTAAAATAATTTCTTGCGCTTCAACGGGAAGGTGGCGACGCGTTTTTTCTTAATGTTCTTCTATCTGTTCAGTATCATCACTGCAATAACTGGAATCTAAACTTACATCGATTTCTTCGTCGCTACCACTATCAGCATCGCAGTCAAAAGGACTTCAAAGATCCATAATAATGCGAAACACAAATAAAATTAATATCTGTGTACTACACGCTACAAATTCACAACTAAGACTGCATCACCCCTTTAATTTGGGAAAGTACCAATGCCAAGTCATTAATCTTAATTACCTGACTCACCCGAAAATCAAATAGAAAAGGAAATTCTTTACTTCATTGTTTGTTTCAAATGTTAAAATACCATTAAGTTTCCATTTTACAATATGCACACCAAGTACAGACCTGTAGACTAGTAACAACCGCTCGTTCTTTTGTTACGGCATTACAAGCTTCACGCTGAGAGGAAATGACAAGATAACAGCGGCTTAAAGATTCGGCCTTAAAATAATGGTTGTACTTTAGCTACCTAACGAATACCGTCTGTGTCCTATAAACTAAATCTGCGTTTATCTGAACTTTCTGTTGTCAGTTATTTAGGAAATATTAAGTTAGTTCTCCGTAAGAAATTATAGAACAATCATTTCCAATAATTGTTTTTGCAGGAATATGCATTTTCGTGCCCTTAAAAGATAAAATATACACAAACATATGCCACATGCCGTAAAGTTGTAATACATGCAAAAAATGCAAAAAGTATTTACTTTTCATGAGTCTAAACATTAAAAAACGTGTATATACGAAAAATTAACAATTATGCTCAATAGGAAAAAATATGTAAAAATGAATTTGCCCATAACTGAGATTATTTCGTTCTAAAATATTTACAGTATAATCAACACAATTAGATAAAATTTGTATGTGAAAATCACAACTAGTTAAGCAATACAGTTAATAACATATATTAAAATTATTCAACAGTTATCATACTATTGATCCATTGGTGCAATTATTTGTTATTGTAGAAGAGAGTACTTCTGAATGCATAATTTAACATCCACAGAGATTATGAACTTCCTAAGAGTTCTTAAAGTAGTACCCGCTAAAAATGAGTGCTTGAAATGTTTAATAAACTCGAATACATTCTTTATAAGTTCCTTCAAAATGTTTAATAATAAGTGTTCCATAGGCTGCCTTAATGGGTGTAGCTGTCGTTATGTCGCATATTTTATTCCAAGCATCTAAAAATAACAACATTCAATTTAAAAAAAGATTTAAAAAAATGGTCGTAACGAATACCAAGCAGTTTTAATTACAAACAAGTATATAACATGCTTCGAACAAACATTTTATTAATTTCAAAGAATAGATTAGCGGTTATGTAGTTGAAAATGTTTTAACAACAGAGATAACGTGGAGAAACGAAAGGTTAGAAACATCTTTTACGAATGCGAATACGAATACTTTGATAACTATGAAATAATTGTGGTAAGTTTTATAAAACTGCATGATGTAAGTTAACACACATGTTTTGTTTTTCCAACAAACCTTCGTTAAAAATGTAGTTGATCATACAGCACTGCAGGGAACAATTTGTAATGTAGATTTACAGGATATATTTATGTATACAAGTACTCAAAGACATTTAAAGGGAACATATTTTTACGTAGAATTATGTAAAATTTTGTTTATTTTATTAAACACATAAATTGTGTTGAAATGTAAATTGTGTACGTAAATATGCATGCAACTGCTAACTAATCATGAAAATGTTTATTGTCTTCGAGTAAGATCTCATCTCAACGGTGTTTTTTGACATAAAAGTGACACTATTTATAAAACAAATTAAGAAATTCGTTGAAGTCCAGGAGTCTCATAGTGGGATACATTTAATAAAATATAATAAACCCAATGACGATTCTCACAAAATTTGTGGGAATCGACATTGGTTTTATTATATTTTTTTTAACATATTAAAGTTGAGAGATATTATAACTTAAATTAAAAATAATAATTTTTAACCCCCTTTTCAGCTTTCATTGGTACTATCTGCTCTCTTGTAAGTATTACGGACATGATTGGCGTAGTTCATGAATTTCGAAAGTAGATTCTTAAATCGAACAAATCATTGAATCGCTTAAGCCAAGACCAAAATACTTTTTTTTTACTATTAATTTATCCTACAATAATTACCTAGAATTACGATATCAGTAATGGGGACTAACGCTAGCAGTATAATACACTTTCTTGTAGTTATTTAGTTGGATAATACTCGGCAATGTTACCGTTATTGAACTTCTTGGATATTCCAGTCTTTTTGTCTTATTGCGGGACACTGTCATGCGCTACTGTTCGTCACTAAGGTTGCAGCACGAGGAACCTTCAGTATAACGTGAAATCAAATTCCGAAGAAGGTTTTTGGCATTAAGACCCCGCGGCCTGCATCACAAGAATGTTATACTATGCATGGTAATTTGCGAAATTCAACCCAAGCCACAATCAACATCTTGCTCAAAATTCGAGCGTTCTACCAACTGGTAAAAGTGAATTCCGTTTCTGTCTTCGTACTGCGTGGAAACCAATGATATCAAGCGTTGTCCAGCGCAACAACAGTTTTTTGTGGAATAACTGATTACAAAATATCCAATATTAATCTTTCAGACATGCGGAACCTATGTTGTATTACAAATAGGAAATTATTTCGGTAGTAAATTTTCACTGTCTCGTTAGATTTAAATAATTCCTAGTCGTCATAATGGGGATTTACTACTTCTTAGATCATTTGGCCCAATTCTTCTGTGCAACGTCAAGTTAGAAATACAAAGTTTTGGAAATTACCGATAAGCTTCTAAGTACATCGTTTCCCAAACTGTGGGGCACCTCCCCCCTAAGTCCTCAAATGGGAACACAGCAGAAAAATAGTAGAACGAAAATTAGTATATTGTAACGAATACAAAACACCTTATCCTAATGCTTAATGCTTAGCGTATTATTTTTTTACAAACAATTGCTTGTATAATGTACTTACGAATACAATCTAAAACGTACTAACAGTTTATTTAAACATTTTAAACAAACTATGACTTACATGAGCCTGTTTTGACCTTCATAATTTGTCCAAGTTTGGTTCCAAATGTTACTCATCTACTGCCTACTATTTGTTTCCATAACGACGGAATTTGAATTTGAAAAGTGGGAAAGAGGGCTTTATTTATCCTGTATTAATTTCCGTCGTTATGGAAACAAATAGTAGGTAGTAAATTGAGTTGCCTACATTTAGGCGCTTCTTCAAGAAGTTTGAAAAGCTCTTTCCTTGAAAGGAAACGCTTTTGACCATATATTTATTAACAAAAAATGTTTGTTTTCATGTATACTTTAAACCTTAGAGGTTTGTCCCTGCAATTCATTAACACCCTGTATTTATATAATATATTATGTATACATAAGGGAAAAGAGTATTGACTAATTTAACCAAAAGTATTTAAAGCACTTATGAATTGCAACTACTAGTTTCAGAGTTGATGCCTTTAGAGCATTTCTATGAATTCACGCTTTTTGTATAATATAAATGGGAAAACCGAAGTTGCGGTAGTTACATTAACTCTCCACAACTATGGCGAAATGAAACATATTAAATGAATGCTTTCCATGCGTGCACAATGGGTAACAATACACATTGTTTTCAAACTTTTCAGTCCTAATTAGTAAATATTCACGAAAACGTAATTTTCTTTTAATTACACAAGTATTTAAAATATTTGTGTATTTTTTAAGTATGACTAAAAACTCCGAAGTTACTTGATAGTTTAGGTGGTAGAGCTGTCAGGACCTACCTTAAAAGGTTTAGATTTGAAACCGACACAGGATTGATACAACGAAATAACAATCCAATGCTGCAACCCGCCACACACGATTCCCTGAGCCAGGTTTGGCAACCTTGGGGTTTAAATACTTACGCCTTCACTGATATTTCCGTAGTGGGGATATAATTTTAAACTGTAGTTTCTCCTTTACACTGATCAAAGCACTCTTAAGAGAAGATTGCCGTGCCTAACAATTAAAGATCAGGACTGTTAACAAACAAAATAGACCTAGATGGATTTCCATTGCCTTGCAAGTATGACCGGTCGTTAAAAATCAGATCCGGCAATGGGAATTAATTTCCAGACCTTCAGCGTAAAAGTTAATGCGTGGACTCCTAGCCCACGACCGCCTCTCTCATCTCTTAAATACTGAAAATCCCATAATCACTGCTGATCTTTCATTATATGAACTAGGATTTAATGTAAGTAAAATAAGGCAAAGTTTATCATAAAAATTATCCATACCAAATATAATGTACAACAGCACACAGGAAATTCATAAATTCCATAAAAATCCAAGCGGATAATACGAGGCTCGTTCAACTGAAACTCATCTTTGATCAACTTAGCTTTGAATACAAATGCAATAATTCAAGTGACGTTTGTTAATGTTAGTAGTGTTTGTAAGCAACACATTACTACGTTTCTGGCGTTTGAATTTGATTCTGACTTTTAAAACTTTGTTTGTTTGATCAGCGTGCGGTCCTACAATTTTTATGCGTTGAGGGTGTGCAGCCACTGCAGATTCATATGCGAATGGAAGCAGTGTATGGAAATGGATGTATTGCGTACCCAACTGTGAAGGAATGGTGCCGAAAATTTATGAATGGAACCGAGGGGGCTATGGATGAGCCGCGACCAGGTGCACGGTGTACTGCATTAACAGAAAACAATATGGCATGTGTGGAAGGCCTTATTAGAAACAATCGTCGAATTTCAATTAGATAAATTTCAGAAATTGTTGGTGCGAGTGTAGGATCTGTCCATAGTATTTTTTGTAATCTGGGTTACAGCAAAGTTTGTTCGCAATGGATTCCTCGTCTGTGGTCTAATGAAAAAAAATTTTTGCGAATGGGCTTATCTCTGCAACACCTCACAGACTATAGGCAAAATGGTAATGACTTTCTTCTGTCAATAGTTGCTGGTGACGAAACTTGGTGCCATTACTATGAGCCACCGCCATTAAAGAAGTTTAAAGCACAACCTTCTATAGGCAACATGATGTTAAGATTTTTTTTTCGACCATGAACTACCCTTGTTGATAGAGTTTAAGGAACCTGGAGTAAATGTCAATGCAAATCTGTACAATGAAACTTTGAACAAGCTTCATCAAGTGATAAAACAGAAACGTCCAGGAAAACTTACGCGTAGGATCACATTGCTGCACGACACTGCTAGGCATCAAGTTGGTAATGTCGTAAAAGAAAATCTTCAACCCAAAAAATTGAGGGTTTTAGGGCATTCACCCTATAGCCCGGATCTATCGTCTTGCGATTTCCATATTTTTTGACCTCTGAAAAAGGCGTCAAAAGGTCGGCATTTAGAGTCTGACGCAGAAGTACAGAAAGCTGTGGAAGACTTCTTCAATCAGCAGTCACAAGAATTCTATGAACAGGGTATATGTCGGTTAGTAAAACAATGTATGTGAACTTTGAACCCAAATACATGCATAAATATATCTAGGCTAAGCAAACCCGACAAAGGAAATCTATAATAGACTATGTAATTATAAGACAAATGTCAAAAATAAAAGTACAAGATGTGAGAGTCTATCGGGGAGTAACATGTGGAAGCGACTATTGCTTGTTAACGACGAATATGATTTTCCCATACATAAACAAAAATAATAATATTACAAATACAGGTGATAAAATACATGATAGTAAAGATACAATAACATATTATAACATAGACAGCCTGGAAAACGAAAGCACTCAATTTCTATACAAACGAAGATTGGCCGAGAAACTTATTGCAATGAGTTTTAATACTATACAAGAACGATATGAACAAATGATACAATGTATTCATGAAGCGGCAAATGAAGCTATTGGGATAAAAACAAAACAAAAAAGGAAGAGTACTCCATATTGGTGGAATGGCGACATAGAAAGAGAGATAAAGCTAAAGAGGGAATTATATCTACGATATATACAAACGAAAAATCTAGAAGACAAAATAAAATATAAAGAGGCACGGCAAAAGTTAGAAAAATGATCATCAAAGGAAAGAACAGTGTTTGGTAAAAAAAACATGTAATACAATAAATACATATATAGGAGCACGAAGGTGTACAGAAGCATGGAAAATTATTAAAAACATAAGAAGCAACAATAAAACCATACCCATATATAACATAACACTAGACGAATGGGATAAGCACTTTCAAGATTTACTAACCCAAAATCGACAGGAATTCAATGGAACTGAAAATCCAAACATAACTATACAAGGTTCCCCGATTAATATAAACATAGAACAAATAGAAACCGCAATCAAGCAACTAAAGCGTAAGAAAAGAGCTGGACCCTCAAATATACCTTCAGATCTCCTCATATATGGCACTGAATTATTATACCAAAATATAACCTACCTATGTAATCAATATATAAATTGTGCAGAAGTTCCATCAGATTTTAAAATGGCGTATATAACTACAATACGTAAAAAGGGCGCGAAAAACCTATACACAAACTATAGAGGACTATCTGTTACCAGCACTCTCAGTAGATTGTACGGACGGATTATACGAGATAAATTAGAACAAGAATATTTACATATGGAAGAAGAAGAACAAGCTGGTTTCCGATCAGGCAGATCAACCGTTGACGATATATTTTGCCTAGCACAATTGATAGAGAAAAAAATAGCGGTTGTAAATCAAGAAGTACCTACATCTATTATTTATAGACCTGTCAAAGGCCTATGACAATATACCCATCGAGAAATTATGAGAAGCCACAGAACGAACAGAAATTAGTGTCACAATAGTTAAAGCTATACAAAATTTATACAAGCGATCCATATCAAAAATCAAAGTGGGAAAACAAGTAAGCAAAGGTTTTAAAGTCACAAAAGGTTTAAGACAAGGCTGCTGTATTTCTCCAAGTCTATTTAAAATTTCCGTCCAACAAGCACTTAAAAGCTGGAAACGAAAATGTGCAGGAATGGGCATGCCTATGGAAAATGATACAATCTACTCCTTACAATTCGCGGATGGCCAAGTTGTGTTGGCACAAGATTACGAAGACCTACAATATATAACGAGAAAACTCATAGAAATGGGGGTTAGAACTGAATATGACCAAAACTAAATACATGAACATCAGTGGTATAAAGGAAAACTTAGAATAAGAAATCAATATAGAAATTCAAATTTGTCAAGAATATAAATATTTGGGGTTTAAAATTAAAGATGATGGAAAATTTGACGAAGATATAAAAGAAAGAAACGTTCAAGAAAGACGAGCGATATCAAGAATGAATTCTATAATGTGGGAGAAAACAATTAGCAATAGGAAAAAGTCTTACATATATAACACAATTGTGAAAAGTATTACAACGTACGGTTCCGAGGTATGGCAAATAAATGTAAAGAATAAAAGAAAACTGTTAGCAACAGAAATGGACTTCTGGCGAAGGTCAGCAAGAATTTAAAGACTAGACCATGTCCGAAACGAAAGAGTACGGTAAATAATGAAGGTCCCAGCCACGATTATTGATTATATAACAACCAGACAATTAATATGGTTTGGACATGTGCAGCGGATGAACCAAGAATGACTCTCTAAGAAAATAATAGGGTGGAAGCCATCAGAAAGGCGCAAACGGGAAAGACCCAGACGTAGCTGGCGAGACGGAATAAATGAAGTGATAGAAGAAAATAACTTAGAGCAAGGACTATGGAACGATAAAGATAGATGGAGACGGGAAATCGGAAGCCGTCGTGCAGCGGATGAACCAAGAATGACTCCCTAAGAAAATAATAGGGTGTAAGCCATCAGGAAGACGCTAAAGGGGAAGACCCAGACGTAGCAGGCGAGACGGAATAAATGAAGTGATAGAAGAAAAGAACTTAGAGCAAGGACTATGGAACGATAAAGATAGATGGAGACGGGGAATCGGAAGACGTCGTGCAGCGGATGAACCAAGAATGACTCCCTAAGAAAA
>JABXWE010021951.1:0-15469 GCA_014611495.1 Limonius californicus | reverse complement strand
GCAAAACACCTATTTCAAATGATTAGTTTGTCCCGGTATCTAAATGACGAATTAAAAAAAGTAGTAGATCCTGTCATCCAGCGGAATGGATACTTCGGCCACCCTGAAAACATACTTATCGCTATGCTGTCTGATGAAAAGCCAACTGTTCGAAAATTGGATTATAGACGAATACTTATAATCAGATCTTTTAATGAAGACAGATTCACAAACAGTCAGAACATTTACCATTCCTGATTTTAATTTTGAGGCATCTGATTATGTCGATTTAATTTTTTAGAGCACAGTCGAAGTATCTGTACCACCACTAACATTTAACATTCTAAATATAGAAGATATTCTGAAAAAAGGCATCGTTGATAAGGTAAAATTTGATAGCTTTCACTGCCGTACTTAAGCAGTTGAAAGAACAGTAAAGTTAATTACTAAAGCATCAGCAGCAGTTTGTGGAGAAGATTCGTCTGACGGTTTTGCCCGAACCACTCTAAAATCAAGAACTTTGATGCCGTCTTTCGGAACCAAACCAGAATATCGTACTAAATAATGTTTCTTATATGCATTTGTTGACTTTCTTGCGAAGTATGTATACGATTTTTGTATTTTTAGTGATGTTTATTACGCATGGAATAAAAATATTAAATAATCACGAAGAATTTTTTTTTTCAAAAAAAAAAAGTTAATAGTTATTATTGCCTAGCGGTGCAAAATTATCACTTAGTTGTAAAACGTAGTACCGAAAAAATGTTATACTTATATGTATCAATTGTTTTCATACTCCGCAAGACATTTTTTAATTATGACGTCACCTGGCTTGCGCAACATGAAGGATTTTATTTTTCTTTATTTTGTTTGTGCCATAATTATTTTCACACTGTTTAGCACCTTTTCTAGCCCCAGGACACTCAAATAAAAAATACTTAAATATTCCTATATGCAAATGTTCCACCCTATTGAACACTGTTGTTGAAAAGATTTAAATCTAGGTGGTTGGTATGTAGCTCTAGTTGTTGAAGATATTTTTCACTGAATGTTGCTACCTCTTCTTTTACCAAAGGCACTTTTAGATCGTTACGAATTTCTGCGTTGGGAACGTAGTACGGTGCACTGGCTATTACGCGAAGCGTTTTAGGTTGAAATCGCTCAAGGATTTCTATATTTGAGCTGGATGCGGAGCCCCATAACTGGATTCCACACAACCAAATAGGTTTAAGTATAGCTTTGTAGAGTAATAACTTTTTTCGCAGCGAAAGTTGAAAGTCACGTTTTAGCAGCCAGTAATATTTTCTGAATGTGATGCCTAATCGTTTTCGCTTTGTCCATATATGAGTCTTGCAAGTTAGGGTCTTATCTAGGTAGATACCAAGGTACTTTACACTGTCTACTTGTGGTAGTGGCTGCCCGTTTACATATACACTTGGCGCGACACTTCTACATTTTGTACAGGTTACATGAACAGATTTTAAGTCATTAGTTTTTATACGCCACGTTATGAACCAGCTTTGCACTTGATATAAGCTTTGCTGCACTAGTTGAACAGCTTCACCGGATTTCGATCTGAAGCTAGAAGTGCCGTATCATCGGCAAATGTTGCAGTGATTATGTTATTGTTTGTTGGAAGATCTGCAGTATATAGTAGGCACAGTGGTGGGCCCATAACACTCCCTTGTGGCACACCGGATTTAATAGGGTCAAGGTCCGTTATTTCTCCTTCGAGCTTTAGCTGAAAGTAATGTTCCTCTAGGTACGATTTTAGAACAGCATAGTACGCATGGGGAAGAGTTGTTTTTATCCTGTAAAGCAGACCTTCATGCCACACTTTATCAAAGGCTTGGCTTACGTCGAGAAATACAGCAGAACAATAGCTTTTTTCTTCGAATGCGGTGTTTATGGTATCTACTATGCGATGAACTTGTTCGATAGTGGAATGTTTATTGCATAAGCCAAACTGGTGGTCAGAAATCAATTGGTCTTCAAGCAAAAGGGGTGTGACCCGTTTCATGAAAAGCTTTTCGAATACTTTAGAAATTACAGGTAATAGACTAATGGTCCTGTATGATTTAATTACCTTGGGTGGTTTGCCAGGCATGAGGAGTAGAATAATCTGAGCAATCTTCCACTGTACCGGGAAAAATCCAGTTCGTAAAGTAGCATTAAATATGGCAGTAGGTAATTACTTTATAGCCTATGGTTGGCAGCTCTTTTATGATACGGCCTGTAATCAAATCATAGCCGGGCGCTTTCTTACTTTTTATATTTTTTGAGATCAATTCTCTGACTTCTCCCCGAGAGGAAGATCTTACAATTGGCAGCGAGAGCTGGAATGGTGCTTCAAGATATGTTCTTATGTCCGCTTCATCCAACTGTCCGTCAAGAGGTAGTGGTTGAAAAACTTCCTCTAAGGATTTCGCTAATGTTTCCGCTTTCTCTTGATCACTGCGTGCCCAAGATCCGTCTTTTCTTATTTGGGGTATTTGCTGTTTAGATTGGTTAAGCGATTTTGTAACTTTCCAAAGAGAGTAATCAGTGTCTTCGTTGGCAGTCAATCTTTCCAGGCGTGTTTGGAGACATTCCTTATTTAACTCATGGATTGGTGCTTTAAGCTCCCTGGTAGCTTGATTAAGTCTACGCTTGTCCTCAGGTACCCTGCCGTTCTGCCAGATTCTTCGCGGTCGTCTTTTATAAGCAATCTTTTCCTTTATTACCATTGGGCACCCGCAACTTCTATTTTTGAAACAATTATTAGGTGTTGCTTTACATGCAGCCATGTGGATGATTCGAGTGAAGTTTTCAACTGCATCTTCAATATTATTTTGAGTTGTTCGGGGCACGTTGGGTAGCAAATTTTCCTCTATTACTTTGCTGAAGTAGTACCAATTAGTGTTATTGTTGTAGAGGGTTGGCGGATTTTGTTTTTTTATTATGGTTGAATTACCCGTTGCGATGATAAGGGTATGATCAGCTGATAAATCAAGGCTAGATTCTACATTTGAGCAGTCGGGTGGTATGCCTTTAACGACATAGAAGTCAAGCAGGTCGGGGATTTTGGCTCTATCTTTAGGCCAGTAGGTAGGTTGGAATGTGGACAGGTACCTCAAGTTATTTTGGTCCATAACCAGTTTTAGGGTTCTTCCAAGGGAAATGGCCAAACGTGATTCTTATTCGCAGTGTTTGGCGTTGAAATCGCCACAAGATAGAAATTTATGCCCTAGTGATTGGAAGTATTCTTGAAGTCCTGCCTCACTGAGGCGGCATGAGGGTGGACAGTAAACTGCGGAAACACTTAAGGGTCCCGTTCAGTCTTCAACGATTACATTAGTGGCTTGCAGAAAATCACTGATATATTTCGGTACTTCGAAGTATTTTATGGGCTTTTTAATAACAACGGCTGACCCTCCCCTGGCTGATCCACTCGGGTGGTTCGTATTGTAAACTTGGTAACCAGATAGGTTAAAGTAGATATTATCAGGAAAATGTGTCTCTGAAACTAATAAGATGTCGATTTTGGTCAGCTTTAGATACGTTTCCATTTCCCTGCGATGCTGCGTGAGGGCGTTAGGGTTTCATTGTGATATTTTATATAATTGTGCCATTTTTATTTGTTGTTTTGCTTTACCAGATTCGCGACCAATTCCTTAAGGCCTTTTACTTCTTCCACTAACATTTTTATTATCGCTCGTTGTGAGTCTATCATCTGGTGCATGTAAAACATATAATTGCTTTGATATGATGGAGGATTTTGGGTCATATTCTCTAATGGAGTTGTGGAAAAATTGATTCCGTATTAATATTATTAATATTACTGTTTTGTGCGTTTGAGGTACTGGGCCTTATTTCTTTAGCAGGAGCTTGGGTTCGTTGGACCGTAGGTGGGTTATTTGGTTGGGGCTGGGTTAATGGCAGTTGTCTTTCCTTGAGTGGTGGGAATCTCCTGTCCCTAATTTGCTTGTTGTTGCTCATTCTCTGTAATATGCAGGGTGTTCCCCCTCGCATAGGGCGCATTTGGCTTTGCTTCCATCGCCTTTCTTTTTGGGACATGTCTTATAGTTAAGATTCTCAGCACACTTCACGCATCGGTGTGATCGGGTGCAATAATTTTGCGTGTGACCGTAACTTTGGAGTTTTTTACATTGTGCTATTACCCTCCTATTATGTTGTGATTCAATTTTTACGACAGCATGTAGAAGGGTGTTACGTTTATAGATGTCATTATTATTTTCTTTTTCGTATAGGTCTACAAAGAATAGATTCTGTGCGCATTTATTTTCCCTGCGCTTGACATTCGAAATTGTTTTAACTTGATGACCTTGACTGGCCAACGCTTCTATTATTTCGTTCTTCTCAGTCGTACGGTGAAGGTTTCTTATAATCACTCGAAACGATTTATCCTCAGGTAATCTGAAGGTATGGCGAATGACTTTGTTCCCGTCTAGGACTTTTTTTATTAGTTTATATTTTTCGATTGTGAAAACTTGTAGTTTTATGTTACCATCGTACATGACTTGATATTGGTAGTCTTTATTGTCCATTTATGTAACAACCACTAACATATGTTTTGCTTATTAGCACATTAACACGTTTAACGACTCGAAATTGTTCGTTTAATATCCACAAACATAAGTGTAAATTAGGTTAATACTGGAAAATAACTGAACATAATTATTGTTAACACATTATTGTTTACTTTCAGTTGCAGTATGAAAAATTATACCTGGTGCCACAAAAGTAGGCATTTTATTCCATACGAAAGCATGGATCTGCAATTCCGCAGAAAGACTTAAGAAGTCGCTAGGCATTAAGGCTAAAATTGATACTTCCTGTGAGTACACAATTTATTGTATTTAAAATATTTGTCTAGTAATCAATAGCAACTGTTTGTATATGCACTTCTTTATTTACTGATTCTGTTAGAAATCAAATAATTATCTTAATTCAAACCGTAATAGCAATCTTGGGATAGAAGGTACGGTTGCCTTATAGATACACTTAAAGGTTATTTTTTGACATGATAAGCAGTTAGCTTTTAGTTATGTTTCTCAGTTAACCCTTTGAATACATGATATTATTTTCACACCCTTGGAAGATAACCTAAGGATACCTCCTTGGGATGGTATAATGGTTAACGACGAAATTTAACTTTTGGGAATACTGGGAAGGTGCCCAAAAGACGACATTCAGTGAAAGAATGGGAAGAATATGGAAAAACTTATAATGGATCTGGGTTCCACTATCACAAATAGACGTAACCGCAAAGAAGAAATTAACCGACGTCTAACCATGGGAAGGGAGGTGATTACTAAACTGACTCAAATTTCGGAAGTTAGAAGAAAGATGGGATTTGACAGATCGCTAGCCTTTTTAGTTATTATATACGGATGCAATGCATGAACAGAAGAATAAGAACGCAGAAAAATATTGAAGTGTTTAAATTGTGGTTGACAACGTATGTTGAGAGTGCCACGGCCAGCCCACAAAAAAACTATAGTCGAAGAAGTACAGGCATTAAATAAACTTAAATATCATTAGTTGAAATATCATGAAATATTTTAGACGTGTAATTAGAAGGGAGGAGGCAGCAAATAATAATCCAAAGCATCATTGAAGGAAACAGAAACAGTGGAAGATTACACAAGAGTTGGATATAGCAAGATACTCGACTTACTCAAAGGCCTTTACTCCAGTGCATTGGATTGGAGAACAACCGTAACAAATAATGGAAAAAAAAAGGTAAACATACATAACATAACATATGAAGATTAATGATATCCCATCAATGCAAACCATGCCGTTCCTTCCCCTCTTCTGCGGGGATAACATTATAGAGAGATATACTATTATAGCAACATAAACTCTTAATATTATTTATTTAAATTCCTTGTAAAATCACAGTTTTCAAAGCAGAAGTTAGAAATGGAAGATTATATACAATTCTGAAACTGTAATATTAGAGCCGTCTAGCCATAAATGACAATAATAATAATAATAATATTTTTAATTGTAGAGTTGTATAAAAGTTATTTGCTATTGTATAGGGTGTGACAGCCCTCGCAGTCATAACGACAAACGAACGCAGACATTGAAAGTTTTATGCTGTTGAAATGATTTTCGTTATGTCACCGGTTAATTTTCTTGGTTGCTTCAGGTCCTTCAAGCACCGTATGCCCTCCTTTAGTACTCAGCTTGCATACTCTTAGATAGCGCTGGAATAGTCTGAGCTCTTCAATTTTGCACACTTCAAGTGCTGTGACTTCTATTTCTGCTTTTCTCATCCATTTCTGTGCTCCCTCCTTATGAAAACTCTGATGTTATTGTCCAGGGGGTTTCTATGTAAATATGCTTAACCAACTACCAGGGCAGTAGATAAACAAAGATTATCTTTATTATTAATAGTAGCTTCCCTCTTGTTTGGCGAGATTTTCTTCAAAATTGTTACAGATGTGCTGTCTAATCTCACCGGTTGGAGGACGTACGATGGTAGCAATTAGCCTGAAGTTATTGGGACTGAGAGCCTAGGAGTCGCACTGTAGGTCTTCCAGTATATACCAAATATCGTCAAGTGGTACCTCGCTAGCTCCTCTAAACGTCATATATCCTGGCAGGTTTTCCCTAAAGCTTCCGATCTCAAATGCAATACCTATTTTATTCGTTCGTAACACCACTGATAAGGCATAAACAATTATCTGATCAATGGCGGTCTTGAAAAAAACTATTTCATCTTCAGTATTACAACAGTTTTATCCTTGATCTTGAAAGTCACATCTCTCTTCAGAATGTTGAATTTCTTAAGAGTAGAACGGATGATTTTAATATTTTCGTAGATTTGCATCTTGAAACTTCTACTAAATATTATTAACGGACGATGTTCTTATCGGAAATGGTAACGTAGTTATAATGTTTAGTCGCTTAAGATCAGGTCACTCCTCTTATATAGTTCTCGTAAGTACCGCAAGAAGAACGAAGACAATGTGCTCCTTAAAAAGCCGGGAAAACCCAGAGATTTGTATTATTTCTCCATCTAACACAATGTTGGTTTGTATAATTTCAAAGACAAAGTCACATTCGTCCATAAGAATATGTATAATTCGAAGAATAAACGAGAAAGATTGTTTTACTTAGGACTTTGGTTGATTGACCAACACAAATCAAATATAACCACGTATGAACCGCATATTTATTAACAAACAACAGTAACTAAGTGTATGAACAACGTTGAAATATTAAACTGTGCGAGTTGATAATCTTGGAGAAAGTGCCTGCATCGTCGTTCCTGGTTTACAGGTGCCCACGGTTGCTTTGTTGTCAGATCCAAAATTTTGAGTCATTGCTCAGGCCGCTTGATTCAAACCATTGTTATACTTCCCCTAGTCCCCTAGTCTCTTAGAATGTTAAGCATTTCCTGTCACCACGTCACCCTCTTGGCAGTGACAGCTTCACTAATATGCTTAAAATCTGGCTTGGAGTGCGATCTAGGATGCTACGCCCGGCGGCGTGCTCTGCGTGGGTAAAGAGAGCTGCTTAGGCATCGTGTTCTGCTACGAGTTAGTTGTGAACAGCTGGACCGGCGGGCCGCTGCGCCTCCTCGAACGACTCCTTGAGGAATCATAGCAGAGGACGGTGGGCTGGCCAAGTGAAAAACGTATACTCGGCTACTTCGGATGGTTAGATTCCGTCACCATGTCGTTGTTGCTCATCATTGTTGTAGTATCTACGACGCGGAGTATAGCAAAAAAAATGAACACAAGTAAACACAATACAAAAAATTAAAGTTTGCTATTTGGTTCCCCTGGCACGTTTTACTTGACGATTACGTCGGGGTCACCACTTTGCTTGGTTCGCCAATACAAATAAAGTATACCCACGTATGAAGAAGATATTCCTTCACAAGCAACAATACCTGAGATATGAACGTTGAAATATTAAACTGTACGAGTTGGGAATCTTGGAGAGTGTGCCTGCATCGTCGTCTCTGGTTGGCAGGTGCCCTCGGTTGATTTGATCTCGAATCCAAACAGACCGAGGACTGGGGGTGCCTCTGACGTTATTGTTCAGGCCGCTTGACCCAAACTGTTGTTATACTTCCGCTGGTGTATGTTAAGCATTTTCTGTCGCTACAGAACGTTAAGAAACAATATCAACTTACATAATTTATAAAAAGGTTCTTAGTGATATTTTTCTTTTTTTTTTTAAATTATCCCACTTTATTTGCAATCTGTAAGTATACATTTAGCAAATGATTTGACAATTTAATTGAACATGTCAAAGAGTCCTCAGTAGCACTCTTCTTTTAAGTAGGTGTGACCTAGGATAATATGCTTACAAACTAACATTACATCTAAATTAAATCTAACTTACATAAACATAATCAAAATCTGTTAGGTAATTCATTGGGTGCATGTCTTCGTAGTCTCTTGTTATTTAATGGCTGGTCCATAAGAGTTGTTGCTAAATCGTTTGGGTGTGCCTTAGTGATATTAGCTCGTAATTGTTTACTACCACTTTATCCCACCACTTTATGTTTAAGAAAATGTATTACATAAATATTATCCGTTAGAACCTGTGTTTTGTGATACAACTGATTGCTAGTGGCTATTTCCACGATTTCCGCGATTGCTCAAAACAAAGATCCATGGATAGTTTTCTTTGCTAAATGATTATGTAAATTATGTGATTCCCAAAAAAATTCTGATGTGTATATTAAATATGGTTGGTTTCGGACATTTTTATAGGTAATTAGTGATATGTGTATGCTGGTAAGGCTCTAATAGACAGTTTTAGGTTTAATGCAAGTAGCAAAGAGACTTTTAGTCATAAAGAGAAATTTTGTAAGTTCCATGTTCGTTCCAGTTGGATTGCTACATAAATACCATACCTACGGAATATGTCATGTCAATGTAGTGTCTTACAATGGCCATAACCTTTTATACGAATTATTTAGTCCTGAATGACTATAAGATTACTCAGTTTTATAGTAAACTGTAACTATTGTTATCTTTATTTTTATTGTACAAAAGATAACAATAGTAACTATCAAAATTTTGCAACAAGATTTTCGCTACCTCTAATAATCCTGATTTATTAACGTATTCATAGATGTCTCATGATGCGGTAGAAATACCAGTAACAAAGTTCTGATTAATTAGTTATTGCATAGTTTAACGAGAAGCAATATAGCCCCCGAAAACAAGGGCCGCTAACTTTATAATCTTTGCAGAGTACTCACTAGAAAATAGTAGTTGGCATTGTGGTTTTAGTTGCATACCAAAAGTATTCGAGTAGATAACCCGTATTTTCAGAGAATTTTACCGTAAAGGTATTCTAGTAGGTAAGCTGTATCATCAACACGTTTTCGGTCGTCTCCGATAGCTATAAGTTTGGCGCTTTATCCTCAGTCTCTAACTCCGAACTTGCAAAGTTCAGTTTTGTATTTCGTATTTTCCAAACCGTGAACCCGCAGCTACAAATTTATGTTAAAATAGAAAACTCCATTTAAAACATGGAAGTTATCACACAAGCAAAAGCCCTGTTACTATATTATCTAAAAAGGACTGATTTCATGAAAACTGACATTAAATCAGTTTTAAAGCCGTGCCCAATTTGCTAGTTAAAGAGTTTCATCAGTCAGACCCTCGCAGAAAATATGACTGATGTCAGAAACCTTACAGTATACATTCAAATTACCTGCGATATTTTCAGCAAGGTTAATCAAGTAAATTAATTTAAGGATTATTCTCGCTTCGCCTGAAAGTCAACGTGGGTAGACAACTCGACGCGTCTCGAAAGCTATCGAAGGCACAAATTTCAATATGCGTTTTCCTAGAAAAATATATGCAGGACTTAAATTTGAGAAGAAGGAAGACAAACCGTTTGATTCATATATTAAGAGTTGGACATAGGATAAAATGCAACCTATTATGATAGCATATCCCTTTTCAAGTTTCTTTGAAGTAACGCTAATTAACTAATCTAGTTGCATTTCCATTCATATCGCTTGAAGCTAATTTCTGCTTAAACCATTACACGAAGTCATGCCTTGCATGCATTACGAATCGAATTTCGTTCCTTTAGTTTGTATGACGTGAGTAGCGGAATAATGTGCTCGAAAGCGCACCAAGTCGTACAGCGTCAGAAAAATTAGTACTAGGTAGACCTTAGGAGTTATCTGGACCTGCAAGCACGTTCTTGGTTTTACTGTCGGTAGTTTGTATCCCTTTTATTGTGTCAAATGGCGCAATAGAGATTTTTCTTATAGGGATGTGTGGATATAAAGTGTAATAATCGATACCTGTGGGTAAGTACTAAGGAAGGCTCCGATTAAGTCGTTGGCAGTAAACTGAAGTGTTACGAAGCGAAAGATTGACGGAGTCCCGACCACCGAAGGCAAAACGTTAATTAATAAATTTACCGCCGCTACAGGCCGCTTTTATTGTCTAGGCTTTTAGATTTCCATCGCACTAAGCAGTTTACAGAACGATTCACAAATAAAAGCGGTTCTCATATTTTGAGAGGTTTAAGAGGAAATGAATATAAATTTACAAACTTTACTGGAATTCGCTCCTTTAAGATGATCTTAATAATTAAAAGTTAATTATGAAAATGTAATTTAAGAAAAATGTATCTTATTCAGCAGCTTGTGACAATTTTAGATTAAGGTTTTTAAGCTCATCGATAACGAATTCGACGTAAAACATTTAAAATTCTGTATAATTTACCGAAAAGCTTCGAAATTTTCGACGTTAAATCAATTTTTCCAAAACTATAGCTTGAACAAAGTACACAGCCTTAAAAATTTAACATTTGTATGTCTGCCTCAAGTGTGTTTCCAGATGTCTTCTATTGTTCTGTTTTCACTATTCACTGGCCTTTCCTTCTCCTTGTGCTTCTAGGATTTAATTTCCAAATTCGTTCCGATCAATGTAGCCACACACGGTCACTAGTCACTTGTGTTTGCATTTCTGTTATAATTTTATTATTTCTGACATATACGCTTTATAAATGCCCACTCTTTAGATCTGAATATTTAATCTGATTTGTATACTTCTTGTTTATCGAGTATCGAGTTTAGTACTAGCATCACTTGCTCAAATGTCTGTCGACATATTTTCAGGTAGGACACAGGTAATAACAGAATTTTATATTGTTACCTCCAAGTATTTACAATATTAAATTCAAACTCTACTTCTATATTGTATTCTAAATTCTCGGTTAGAATATAACAGAACTACATCTTTAATAGATACGCTGAATTACATACAACTGAGTCATGTCCAACTGCATATTCTAGATATGCTTCTAATCAATCCCTTGTATTATATGTATATCAAACTCTATGAATTTTGGAAACCAGCAATTAAAAGTATTATAACAAATCTCAGTGGTAACAATATCTTCGGGATATTCGAGAGAGAGAGAGAGGGGGAGAGAGAGAGAGAGAGAGAGATAGAGAGATTGACCAGATGTACGACGTACGGTCCAACAGAAGGGCTGCGAATTATAACACAATACTGACTTCTGCTGTAGTGTGTTTATTTTTAATTTGAAGAAATTGTGTATTCCGTTAGTCAAATACGTAAGTACAGTACAGCTTATGTTTTAATAATTTTAACTAAAACATAATCTTTCTTTACATAACATCAATTACAATGTCTGTAACACTACCTGTCAGTTGTTTGTGTTTGGTAGAGTCATGAGTTGCCTATTTCGATCCCCCGCTGCATGTAGGCCTTCCAAATTTCCTTCCACCTCTCTCTATCTTCAGCTAGTCGCATTTAGTATACTCCTGCTGTCTTCGTCATATAGTCTCGCCATCGGGTATTTGGTCTGCCTATGCTCCTTTTTGTTTTCCGAGGTATCCAGGTGAGGATTGTTGTTGTCCGTCTATTATCTTACTAAGCGATGTAAGGCGTCTGTTATTTTTGTTTGTTGTCTGATCCAGATGTCAGTTTTGCGATCGTTCAGTTTGATTCCCAGCATTTGTCTTTCCTGTGCTCTTTGTGTTCTGGGTAGCCTTTGAGCGTTTCCTTTTTTTAAATTCAAAGTTTCTGCTGTATATGTTAGTACCAGGAGAATACACTGGTAATAGATTTTTCGCTTCGAGCAGTTCGGTATTTCCGAGTTTAGGATGTAGCCTAGTTTACCAAATGCAGCCTTTGCTAATCTTATTCTTCGTGATATTTCTTCGCTCATGTTGTCTTTTCTTATTGTAAGTTTTTGACCAAGTTATATATGTTATAAACTTTTTCAAGCATTACTCCATCTAACGTAATGTTAATGTCTTCTTGTGTGTTTGTCATAATTTTGGTTTTGTTTGCGTTCATTCCTGGTCCTACATCTTCTGGCCGATGATTCAACTATGTGATCATTTTTTGTAGTTCCTGGGGGCCGTTACTAAGTAGTACTACATCGTCCGCAATCTTAGGTGATTTAAGTCTAATTCGTCAATTTTAATTCTCTTTTCAGACCGGTCCATCATTCGGTAGATGTTCTCCATCACAAGAATAAACAGTTTGGGCGAAATAGTATTTCCCTATCGTACTCTCCTACTTATAGGGGTCATGTTAGTATCGGCATAGGTTTTTATGTACATCTTTGCATTTGTGTAAATGTTCTTGATTAGGTTTATATACCTGCTGTCTATTTGACATTTTCTTAGGGAATTAAAGACTGCCGATATTTCGACCGTTATCAAATGCCTTTCATAGTCCACATAGGCTATATATAATTTTTAATTATATTCGTGGGTTTTCTCCATAATTGTTTATATAGTCTGGAAGCGCTCGCACGTGTTATACTATTTGATATTTACTAGTGAAACCTCTTCAAATACAATGATTTTGCTACAGGAGCATAACACTGTCTCAACAAGTTCAGTTGTCAGTAGCACAGTAGCCACAAAAGGCTAAAAGAAAATATCCACCTGTATCACTACCCTTTGTAGTTTGTACAATAATTACACGAAGCTGATTAGCCTCAGGGTGTCGAATATTGTCAGTGGCTCCTAAATATCCTCAATTACAACTTATTGGAGAAAAAGTTTTCTACGGACGAGGCCTGGTTTTATTTAGACTGATACATTAATTCACAAAACACTTCTTCATCCTAAGAAAAATAGAAGTGTGTGTATGGCCATTTCAAGGCGTGGAATAGTTGGACCATACTTTTTCGAAGGCAAAAGTAAGACCAAACAGTTTATTTCTTGAAAAATCAGCGAAGATTTTGTTTCAGGCATTTTGACTGCAGAAAGGTATCGAGAACAGATTTTATCGCCCTTTTTTGAAGTACTTCAACACGAAGAACTCAGATTTGGGTTCTCTCAACAAGACGAGGTCACTGCGTACACAATGCATAATACCTTAAATATGATACAAGAATTTTTCGACAGGCGGATTATTACTTGAAACAAGCCAATGCCTTATCTTGCCAGATCCTGCGATCATGCGTTTTCTCTCTGAGGCCGTATTTAAAGAATTCCATTTTCCAGCAGACAATACATGACTGAATGAATGAATTGTAACAGAGAATATGGGAAAAAATGAATGAAATGTATAACCATCCATATGTGTTAATAAATGTCAGCAATGGCATTGTGCGTGCCTGGGTGAAGGCGGTGAACCTTTCGATCATTTGTTATAAATTCCTAGTTTTAATAGTACTGCAATTAATTAAAATTAAGTTCTTATCATTTGATGGAAATTATTGTTCATTGAAGCAATTTTTAAATGTTTGCATTTTAATGCTTTCTTGTCAAATCGCTTTATTAAAGTAGGCTTAGGTGCGTTTCATGATATGTCCATAAGGAATTTATCAGAGCCTAGTTTGACGTTAAATTAAAAAAAAACACTGGATATAATCCTTTGTATATTTTCATACCGGCAGTATATTTTTTTCGGATCTAGGACACTTCGCTCAAAGATCATAACGCCCAATGCTGAAAAAATTTCATAACTCCCAATAAATGTCCACAACGCTTAACCGTTCAAAGGCGACATATCGCCCACCACGACCACAAAGGCCAAAAATTTATTGTTCTAAATAATTAATAATTAACTAGGAAGAAAAATAGATAAATAGGTTTAATTAGTAATTTAATTAAATTTTCTTGCATATTGCAATCATATTTATCATTTGAATGAAGACTGTAATAAATAATAATAATTGGGCGCCAGGTGACAAGTTAAAAACTTGTCGCCACATATTAACTTCAAAATATACCACGATATAGCTCTCGAGCATGATTACACCGTCACAAAAGTCGGTCCTTAACGTTTTGGAATTCTATGACAAAATGGACATATAAAATGTATAACCAAATACGTAGCGAATTTCAGTTGATTCTACACGTCAGCCGTAATGCGTATTAACCTATAAATGCCTTAGAAACTCTTAAACAAATTTCAAACAGTTTTAAATATTATTCGGTGGTGTTTTCTTCTGTTCTCTGATGCTCTCGTATTTCCTGCATAGGTATGTAATGTTTGATTTACCTTATTGAGCTATCTTTTCATCCTTATGTGAATATTTCTTAAGTCCGACTTTGACCTTCAAAACAGGCCTCGGGTAGCGATGCAGTAGCGTCCCAAAACTCCGATGTACAACTGCTAATTCTTCACACTTCGAACTGGATTCAAATTTCTCGCAATTTACCTTTGTATGTTTAACTAGCTCGTTCTTTATTTAAAGAAACTCATTTATAACTTTAACAAACGTATTTTATTATAATAAACGAAGTAAATTAATTTTTAGTTTCAGGAAATGTGTGTAGGGTAGTCCGGGGCACATTTACGCGGATTTTCTTTCACAATTTTTTTATTTTTTTTGGTTTGATTTAATATATTTAAAATTGTGTAGTGTAATAATATAGTTATTAAAGTATAATTTGTTATATATATGTTTATCTTAACTTTACATTTAATTGTGTAGAAAAATTTTATGTAGGCCTAAGTCGAGTGCGTAAACGTGCCCCGGGTATGGGGCACGTTTACGTACTTATCGGGGCACGTTTACGCATATCATAGAATAGTACAATAAGAATAACAAAACACGCAACTAAACATTTCAAGAAATGTTTTAATTCCATTAAACAAAATCACAGGTTGACTTACACTATAGAAGGTAGAAAATTACAAAACTTAAATAAAAAAACACATTTTTAGGCAGTAAACAAAATTCATCTTCATAGCATCAGACCTACTCATCTTCATAGCATCAGACCTACTCATCTTCATCATCTGAGTTGCAATCAATGCATACAAAGAACAATGTATTCCCAGTGGCACAATCATCGTGGGCCCACCTTTTGCATCTTAAACACTGGACCCATTCTTGAAATCCCTTACATTTCTTGTATGGTTTTAAACAATATATATATATATATATATATATATATATATATCTTCATTAATTTTTATGTAAATATCAAAATGATATTTAAATTAACTCAATAAATTATTTCTTGGGGGTAACCTGCTCCTACCAC
>JABXWE010021950.1:0-46845 GCA_014611495.1 Limonius californicus | reverse complement strand
TTTTATTAGCCGGAACGTAGCTTGCAACTAATCGCTTTACTCTGGTGTTAAGATATCTGTACTTTTTCTTCTGCGGAAACGAATTTTGTTTGATATATTACCATTCGATCAACTAAAATATGCCTATACCATTTTTTTTCATATAAAAGTAAGACAATAATTCACTTCAAACACAATGTGACTATGTGTTTATATGTTCCTGTGATTATGTGCCTCAGTGTTTAAATTTCTGTGTTTAAATGCCCGTGTGATTAAGTGTCGGTTTGTTTAACTGTCCGTGATTAAATGGGTCGCGTGTTTATGTGTCCTATAACCAACTTGGAAAGACTAAATTTTTTTGGCAGTTGAAAGAAAATATTTCTAAATTGTCTGCATGGCTTTGTAGCAAACCGTAAAATGCTTTAGCTCTTAATTTGTGAATCCTTGTTCTGTCTCAATCTAATTTCCTTCGTCTGTGAAAGTCACTTGTTGTGTTTTCTTTAGCACAAATACAAGTGGACAGGCGCCTGTGGAATGGGTTCCAAAAACTAAATTGTAATTTCTAAAATAGCATAATTTCACCTACAACTCCGGATTTCTATCACAATAGATTTTGTACAGTTTCGTAAAATATAAATAGCATGGTAAATACAATCTGGATGTATGCTTTCGACGATAGTGTGGTTACACATTTTAGTTTCTCAATAAAATGTTTAATTGAAAGATTTGTGTGATCGTTTTTAGCTTCGAAACGATCTCCTCCCCCGTTTTCGGTCGAGATTTTACATTTTTTGACAAAAGCACCGACAATTCTGTCAATTATAAATGGCGTTATGTGTGTTATTTATAAGAAAGCTTTTTAACAAACTTTTACCTCCTCTTCGTTATGTTTAGACATACCGTACATAGTGAAAATTGAAATTTGCTTTTTAAAATCTCGCTTAGGTGGTTTTCATCCACAAAACTTTAAAAGAAAACTATTTTGTTTACTTTTGTTATCGATCGGATAAAGCATTTCGTGAAATTTCTGAAATTCTTCATTGTTAACTGTTTACACAACAACGTAGATTTTTTATCATGGAAGCATGTGGGGTATTCCGGTAAAACCTTTGGTTTATGCCTTTAAAAGTAAAGGCGACATTAACTCTCCCAATCAAAAATTACACATGGCCTGAGCGTAAACAGATGCTTGAAAAACCGCGTCCTAGATCTCTCCCAATTAAAACCAACCAACCAGCTCTTCCAATCAAAAACCAACCAACTAACTCTCCCAATCAAAAACCAACGAACTGCAATCAAATATTTTCACAATAAAACACTAACCTTTGTCTTTTCAGTTCAACCCTTTTCCACTTTTCACGTTGCACTGGTCGTTTTCTACCTTTACCTCTTTCACAAAAAGAAATTGTTACATTTTTAATCCATTTTAACAACGGGCTAAAAGACAATGTGGTAGTAAACCACAGCAACATGTGCTCAGGTCATGAGATGTGAATATTGAGCGGTGATTGGTTAAACTGAAAATAAATAGTTTTGCATCTAACAAGCTCACATTTTCATTGAGTTTTGCATCTGACGCATACTTTTACGTGCTTATAAAATATTAAACACCGAGTTTTGCATCACATACATTGTACAGTACTATACTCCATAAAAGAAAGAATCCAATGATACCAATATCTCAATTTTCAATTTTTTGTAAATACAAAGTTTTGTATTTAGTGAGCTCAAATATGGTGTTATATGTCATTTTCTTTCGGATGCAAATGTGTTATTATTGTAAAATAAGCCCAAATAAAGTAGAAACGATCTAAGAAAAGGTAACTGCTTGTAATTGACTGGACCATTGTGGGTTAATTTGAGAGCGGCCTTAAAAGATGGGAAGATTAAGTGTGAAGATAATCAATCCGCGTGTCGAATTGCGCGCTATAATGATTTGGGTTGAACCATTATAAGTACAGGGTTAAATCCTGCCATCTTTTGTAATGAAGGCATTATTACATTTTGCACGCCCGTGGTGTGAAATATGGTTTGGTCATTATTCGTTGTTTTATTCTTTTCCCATATTGCACTTCCCGTATACGCCGCGGTAATGTTTACAATTTTAAATAATACAAAAATGAACACTTGCGGGGGAACATCTCTAAAATTGGGGAAGATATATTATTTTTCTTGCAATACCAAGCAAAAAATTGAACACAGCTTCTTATATTAGTTACCCACTTATTCTTAGTCAAAGGGGTTCATTTACTTTTCCAATTTTAAGGAAGAAAAGCCGAGTCATGTTTTTCTGTTTTAAATTGCTATTGTTATTTTTTGCTTACAATATGTAGTGCGGTGATTCACTGCTGTGCAATAACAAGTAGATTTTTTAAAGTTTTATGTTTAAATACCCCTAGCTTTGGTTTAAGTGGTCGCAAGTTAGATTATGCACATTTCAGAACTAAGTCTTGTAGTACAAGATAATGTTCTTTAAAAAAAATTGGTGAATGCTCTTATGTTAGCCATTTTATAAACAACCTGTACGTATGGTTCATGTAGCACGTTTTCTTAAGCTTAGGGATATTGTAAAAGGTAAAAGAGATACAGATTCATTTCTAAATGAAATTGTTCGACACAAAAATATTAGAATTTTAGAAGGTTTTCAGCAGCTGGAAAACACTATCATCGATTTTAATCCATAAAAATCGAACATTGCAAATTACACGTTTTTCAGTTCCGGTCCAGAATTTGGGAATGAATCGTAATAGTCCTTTAATCCCCAATAACCAGGTCTCTCTCTTACCGCACACCAAATCCTCCTGCTTAAAGTACTTTTTAGACACACTTTACAGACTTGTCGATTGATAATAGAGGAATATTCGCAACGCGTAGTTGCACTGATGATTGTTGGCTTATTGACATTTCTCAGTTATAGCTGTTTGTGGTATAAAACGGAGGCTTATTAATTAAAATCTAATGAACCGTATCGCTATCTTATTTGAATTAATTGGCGATTTCGCATACTTGCGTCTTGTTTCTCTGTCGATCCAATTATTAGTATACACGTCAAAGTCGCCGTTTCAATTTCCAGGCGGAAGTACCGTATGAATTACTTTAATTAGCTCATGAACGGCCGGCATCTTTTCATTCTGTCAATAAATCGCCTTGTGTCTGCAGCATTTACGTGGATTCTTTAAAATTTATTGGCCGATCTTTAGCAGATTCACGAGCCTCTCATGTCTTATAGTATAGACGACAGACCGCAAATTGTGCTTTAAACAGGATTTCTCTGGTAGCTCATGTAAATCTAGATTCGAAATACTCGTACCTAGTCGTCATCCAGTGGTCGTGTCTAGTTTGTTACCACATAATAATCAATAGCTGTTGATCAACGTTGATTAGCGACCACACAGACAGTGGGCCATGGGCGAGAGTCTACTCCGAATATAAATTGATCTAATTTATATTTTACTGGCGCATGAAATGGCAGTGCTTGTTTAAGGAAGTGTAAAAACGCCGTATTGTTGGTTCATGTTTAACGTTTCAAATGTTTGCTATAGAATTTACCCTATATCTTAGCATTTAAGTCCGCCCACATTAAATACCCATCTACCAATCCCAAGTCAAACAAATTTAACTAATAAAAATTCGAATCGTTTATTTTTAAATTTATTGTAAAATATTTAATTACTGATTTAGTATACCAAGTCTGGGATGCTCGTTTCGTAATTCAGCACTTTTTTATATAAGATTATGTGGACGTGATGAAGTAACTTTAAGAGATTTTGATGTTTAATTGTGTACGTCTGTCTATTTTACAGTAAACGCTAGCGTATAAGTTGTATCGTCATTTGGTGTTTCAGAGCGTTGCAAGTAATGGAGTAATTGGGTCGATAGATGAAACACCCGAAGAATGCGCCGCGTGCCTAAAAGGATCCTGCAGGAGTATTTCTGGTTTGTACACAAAACCGGAATTACCCGCGGGTTATTCTCTGGTTGCGCAAATCCCGCAGGGTGCATGCAGTATCGTCGTACAACAACTGAAGCATACGAGAAACTATATAGGTACGTGAGCGAGCTCGATTAATTTGTCCGTTTGTGCTTGAACAAACGCTCGTTTAACCTTTAACAGCTTTAAGTAACGCCTTTGGCTCTAATGATGAACGGCGAAATATGTTTAGAAGTCGATGCCAAACTGCAGCCTGCTAAATGGAAATGGCAATAAATTCATTACAACTTATGTTTTTGCAATCACTTTGCTCGTTTAGATAGGTTTCCAACGACTGACTGGCGCTAGAGTTGAAATGTGTTACTTTATTGTTTAAGCACTGCGAAATACGAATGGCTCATTCATCATCAATGGGGAGTGGAAATTCAGCCCCAGTAGGACGGTTGATGGCGCTGGCACACGCTTTACCTACAAGAAACAAGACACCACAACTCTGGAAACAATCAGCGCTGCTGGTCCTCTCATCAATTCCGTAGACATTATGGTTAGTCCTATTTATTAAAAACGCTTATTTAGAAATTAACACAATTGTCACATTGCTTAGATCGTGTACCAGCAGCCAAATCCTGGCATAAAATATGGATATGCCCTACCAATCCAAACGACGTCTGTAGAACAAATCGCTCCGCCATTTTTAAAGCGACCTGCAAACCCCACGGCTTTGGAACCTCGTCGACTAGACACTCCGACCGTAACCCAAAGAGACGAAGCGCGACCCACCAACAACCATCGGCGGAGAATAAAACGACGATTTGCTTGGAAAATATCCGGAGTGTCTGCATGTTCTAAGTCGTGCGGAGGAGGTAAGTTGCGTTGAACGCGATTATCCCGTAACTATTTTAAATGGTTTCCGACTAGGTACACAAACGACAATATTTTCCTGTGTTCGCGAACACACCCAAACCGCTGTGGCCGAAAAACGATGTCTCCATTTAGAACGGCCTCTCCCCCAACACGTTCGTTGTAACACTCAATCTTGCCCACCATACTGGGGAGGAGTGTGGGGTCCGTGCACTGGTTCTTGCGGACAGGGGGTGCAACACTTCATTCTCCACTGTCAACAGGAAACTACGTCAGGACAAACCGTGGTAGTTAACGATGCTGTTTGTTCGCGCCCAAAGCCTATTGCTTCCAGCAGACCATGCAAAATGATCCCGTGTGATAACGAAGCCGATAACGAAGTGCAGCAAAATCCGACCGCCGATAACATGCTGGATGTTCAAGAATGGAAGGTTGGCCCATGGTCTCAGGTATGTAAATGGTTTTACGGTAACCATTTATCTTTATCTATCTCTTACCCCTCTCTTTGTCGTATATCTCTCTCTTCGCGTTTTCTTTCTTTATCTCTCTTTTTCGGTTTCTTGTACCCTCTACCCCCCTCATTCTCGCCCTCTCGCTCCCGTCCAGCAACACCCTGGGCATTTATGAAATAGTGCCGATTTCCTAGCTAAAAACATACAGGGATTTTGCCGACATAGAAAAAAGGCATTTCAAATATGTTCTTTGAAAATTTATTTTACTACAATTTTGTGTTTTTTTTTTTGGTATTAGAAATTAATAAAACAGAAAATTTCGCATTTCGCATTTCGCAAATTGTTGATTTAGAGTTTTGATTTGATATGCCTATTAAATATTTAACAACTTTAATCAACCTGGTTAATTTCTGCAAAAAATGTTCGCAGGTATTAAATTGATTGCTGCTAGATGATAAAGTTGAGAATTGATATACTTACATGCAACTAATTATAATATAAATGAAATACCTCGATCATTGCTTCCCAAATATGTGATGTCCAGATCGTGTTTAGAAAAGGAGCTGATAAATTTCAGTTTTTTAAATGTTATGCAGCAACTATTGTTATAATACAGTCCTAATCGTCACTATCATTTTTGTCTCACCGTTGGGAACCGGCCTCTTCTCTGCCACGTGCTTATCCTCAGCGGTAGGGTAAAAGCGCAGAAGACCTACAGTTTAACGTCGAATTCGAACAATAGAAATTCCAGGGAAAGTTTTTGGTATAAAGACCCCATGGTTATCGAATTGGTAAATTGTGTGTGATGGGATGCAGCACATGATTTTTTTATTTTTATGAGGCGCGTGGTAAGGCTGGGAAGTCGAACGCAAACTATAATCGATATTTTCCCCAGGAAATGAGCTCTCTCTCAACTGTGTTTCCATCCAACCTAATATTAATACAGTATGCTATACTCCTATAAAATATTGTTGAAGGTTATCCGTGGAAAATAAACTTAATATATTTATTTATATCAGACTCATTATAACTTTATTAAAATTACTAGATATATGTATATCAAAGTTAGATTCAGTTGCTTTTGTATACACGAAGCATTGATGTTTGAATACCTAAACCAGTATACATTTTTTGAAATCTACTGCAGCTGAAAGAAGTTTGCGTTTACAGCTTTCCTTTCAACCATAAGATGTCTAGCTATCACTAACTTCGAGGTTTTCATTTCATTCCCAAAAACTAATTTGAAGCCTCAACAAATATATTCGTAAAAATATACAGATAAACATTATACCGTTTTAAAAACATGTTTCCAATAATTACACTGAAATTATAATCTACTATGGCCAAAAACCAATTTAAATTAAATTAAGAACCGGTACATATCACATATACTTTTTAAAAGTATGGCTGGTCAGCTGCGCTGTAGTTTTTAATGTAAAGAAGGATAACATTGAAAAGAAGGCACTGGGTTTATTTTCTACGGCCAATCGTACCAAACATTTTGTTGGTCGTACTATCGCTATACTAATAAACAAATTTAGTTGCACCTCACATGACTAGAACTAGCAGTGTAACTATAGATAGACAGATTCCTGTAATTATTGTCATTGCAGTAGACTTTCAAGGACTCTGTCAAAGTTTAGCTTATATAGGTAACTAGGAATGCGAAGCAATAATTATTGAACCAGTACGAACACAAGCAGTTGTTTAAAATCTGCAAATTGTTGTTATGGAGAAGAAGCTACTGGTAGGTACGGTAATGATGGATTCAGACGTCCCGTGATCTACAGCACAATTTGGCCCAACATTAATATGTCTCGCGTCCAGCAAGAGCCTTTGACTCCAAAAGTGTCCTTGGACAAATCAAAAACTGTTTCGGATATTTGAAGTACACAAATATGCTTGGATAGATTATAATAGACCGTTCACCATACAGACGTTGTCAAAAATATTGTCAGTTATTTCAACAGAATATTTGAAAATTGCGAATATTTTTTTTCAAAATTGTGGATGGTGTTGGTTATCGCTTGCAAGTAAACAAATTGGCCGTGAATATGATCGGTCAGTACAAATCAGTGCAACATTAAAAAATGTAAAGTTAGAAATTTTGACTGCGTAAATTGTTAAAAATTTGGTCTCGTAAGTCATCGAAAATTATATTTGAGAAACAAAAATCATATCGCGAACCTTAAGATTCATCATCCATCATTGACAGCCTTTTTGTCTCAATGCTGGGCATCGGCCTCTTCTCTGCCACGTGTTTCTCCTCAGCGCTAAGGTAGAAACACGGAGGATCTAAATTTTAACGTCGAATCCGAACGACATAAATTCCAGAGAAGGTTTTTAGCATTAAGATCCCACGGGTGCAAGCCGGATTGGAAAATTGGGTATGGTGGGTGGGTAGCTCACTTGGTCGAGCGTTCGCTTTCTGAGTAAAACGTCGATTCTGGCTTGGGTTCGAAACCTAAGCATTACTAGGCAGATTTAACCCTTACGATTACGAGCCTAATAATCTTAATTTATTTAAATAAACAACACAGGTCTACATGGGGTTCGTTGTTTTAAATTTGACTTATGTATCTTTATTAATTTGGGGTCGCTGATCACAAATATGATGTTAGTTTTTGTCCATCCCGTCGCGTTTTTTTTCCTATGTCAAATCTACAAGAATACTCACTCAGGCGAGCGGCCCATAAGGAAATAACTTGCTGGTTAGATATAATTATCAAATAATGAAAAGTTCTTAGTAATGACTAATGAGAATCCAAATTACATATAAAATGCATACAAAATTACTCTCTCTAATTTGTTTGCTAATGGAATAACTAGGTAATTGCCACATACTACCCTAACCAGCAAGATATAATAGATAAAATAGAAAGTTATGAATCATTCCTATATATATTTTGTTATTATTTTTTGACCCAGCAGAAACTGTAGTTCGGTGTTAGCGTAAGGTTATACTGAGTTGTATGTTCAGAATAAGTAATATATTCATTACAAATGTCTTCAAGAGGGTGTTTAAATAGTCCAGATATATTTTGTAATATCTGCTGTAATTTTACACAGCTGAAGCAACGACGAAAAATTACCATTTCTGTAAAAACAGCTTATCATGCTTGCTTCGGTATAAAACTTGCGGATCAAGATAAGCCATGCGCTCCACACAGAATGTGCACCATTTGTGTTGAACAACTGAGGCAATGGAGTAAAGGTGCAAGAAAGTCTTTGTCTTTTCGAATTCTTAGTGTGGAGGGAGCCAAGAAACCACGGTGACGACTGTTACTTTTGTTCCTGCAACGTAAAGGGCTTCAATTCAAGAAATAAGAAAGATATTTCTTATCCTGACGTCCCATCTGCGATACGACCAGTTCCTCATGGACCCGACGTCGCTATTCCACCCACATTTGCATGTTCCAGGGAAGAAATGTCTTCTGAAAATGATACTTAATGACTTGATAAGAGACTTAGGTCTTCCGAAGGACGCAGCACAAATTCTGGGATGCAGACTACAGGATAAACATCCACTGGCCCCAGGAATTTCGTTTGCTTGGTACAGAAACCGTGAAAAGGTTTCGTGTCCCACTTTTTTCAAGAAGGATCGTTGGTGTTCTGTATTAATATTCTTGATTTAATATTGACGTTGGGAGCTGCAAAATATGACTCTCAATCTTAGAGGTTATTCATTGATTCGTCGAAACGAAGTTTGAAAGCAGTTCTTTTACATAATAGAAATAAATAAGCCTATGTACCCGTTGCTCACTCTGTTCACTTGAACGACTTATGAGAATCTTCAATTGTTGTTAAATAAGATTAAGTATCACGAATATGGTTGGTAACTTTGTGGTGATCTTAAAATCATTTCCATGCTATTGGGCCAGCACTCTGGATTCACAAAGTACCCTTGTTTTTTGTGGGAGTGAGACAGCAGAGCGCTTGATCAACATTACACGCAGAAGAAATGGGCCTCCCGAGAAAGATTTCTACCTGGAACTAAGAATGTACTGCGTGAAAGCTTGGTTCATCCATAGAAAGTATTGCTCCCTCCTTTCCATATCAAGTTGGGGATGATGAAGCAGTTTGTAAATGCTTTAAACAAAGAAGGAGAATATTTCAAATACTTTTGCTCCAAATTTCCTTCACTCCCCGAAGCGAAGTTGAAAGCAGGTATTTTCATTGGACCTCAAATTAGAGCATTAAAATCTGATGAAAGGTTTGAACAGACGATGACAGACGTTGAATGTCAAGCCTGGTGTGCATTCAAAGATGTTGTACAACATTTTCTTGGAAACAACAAGCACCCAGACTATATGAACATTGTCCAAAATATGCTGAATAAGTTCCATAAATTGGGTTGCAATATGAGCATTAAACTCCATTTTCATCATTCTCACCTAGATTACTTCCCTGAAAATCTCGGAGATGTTAGTGAAGAACAAAGAGAACGATTTCACCAGGATATCAAGGAAATGGGAAGGCGATACCAAGGAAGACAGAATGTTAATATGATGGCTGATTACTGCTGGTCATTGAAGCGAGATAACCCAGATGTGAAATACAAGAAAAAATCATCGAGACGGAGTTTTCAAAATAAACGAGAGAGATTACATTCCAGAAAAACTTAATATAATTAATTTGGCAAATTTTCATCTAAAAAAATCAAAAATATGTATTATTTTATTTTAACAAAATAAAAAAAATGTTATATTTTCATGAACAAGCACATTTTCCTATTTTGCGAAAAAACCTTACGCGATAGCCAATAACTAAGCACACCATTGAATTCACAATGGTCGATTTAGATAAGAATAGGTATCAGAAATAAAACAACATTCCTAAACTTGAAATTTGTAGACCTGTGTAATTATTCACGGAAACTGTAATTGTTTCGGCAACACGAACGCAAAACTAAGTAGGTAAACTACATTTTTTAAAATAACTTTGCACTGAAGCAAAATTTGAAATTGGATTTAATGACGCAGAATTATATCATTTTAGCAGATGGATTGACGGTCGGTGATGCTTTATTGTCTAAAATACGTTTATATCATAGGTTGCATCAAAAATTATTTTAATTCCTTTCATTTCAAAATGTACTTTGTTTTATAATAAACACTATTCTAAATCATTATTGCTTTAATATTATTATGTATTATCATTTAAGTATATAGGGTTATTCAAAAGAAGGTTACATTTTGAAGTTGCCATACATTTTTAAATACTCAACGGATAAGCAAACTAAAAACACATTTATGTTCGTAAAGCAAAGCAAAGCATCGGTCGCTTTTTTGTAATATTTGGATTATCATACGAAAATGAATGAGATGGCAAAGGACCGGAAAGGATGGAAGAAATGGGTAAAGGACGCGGAACCCACAAGTATCCAACACCCGTGAGGGTAGAAAGCATACCAGAGAAAGAAGAAGATAATCTGTCAGAAGCCATAATCGTGCCTATTAATTTTTAAATCCCCTTATACTTCGCTGTGCTTTAAAGTAGTTTTGACAATACAAGTAAAAATCGGTTTTCATTTAATGTTATTATGGCTACCTAAAGAAACGAGTACCTATTACTAAATACTCCTACGAGCTACGACTATCGACGAACTGATAAATTCAATTTCACAACAAATTGAACATATTCAACAAGATCTACTGGAAAATCGTGTTCACAAGATAGAGGAATGATTGTTGCTTGTTGAAGAAGAAAATGGCGGATATATTCAGCATTTAAACTAATTTCAATAAATCTCATTGCTTTACGAATAAACATGTGTTTTTCATTTGCTTTTCTGTTGAATTTTCAAAAAGTTATTGCAACCTCAAAATGTAACTTTCTTTTAAATACATTATTACTATCCATATTTAACTTACGAAATAATTAGATGTTTTAAACTAAACTGCTTTTAACTGGACGTAAATGTATAACGTTATTCCCTTTACTGTGATGTCGACAAACCTACCTAATGGCTTGCATATCACGCCTGCTTCGGCAGTGCTCGTAACGAGGTACTTATTGTATACTATAGCTTCCAGGAAATGTCGCGTTTACAGATTAAGCCGATTGGTTTTAGTTTCATTTTCGATATAGTATTAATATCGCACAAGTTTGTGCTGAGTGACTAAATTCACAATTTATTTGAAATGTTCTACGAGACCACTGAATGCTGATCATAACCATTTGCTTTCAAATGGGGCATCACGGAGAGCATTTTCCAAACACCAACCATCGAAGTTTTAAAGTGTGAATAAATAATTAATATTCTATATTTTTAAAAATTATGCTAAAAACTTAAAAATATTTTTGATTGCCTATTATTAGAGCTGGCAACCGGATTCGGATTTTCGGATATCCGGATTTTTTTATGCGAAGATCCGGATTTTGTGAAAGCTAAAAATCCGGTATTCGAATTTATACGGATTTATCCGGATTTCGGATTTTAGGTTTAGATCCGGATTTCGGATTTCTCATAGCAATCCGGATTTCGGATTTCTCATAGCAATCCGGATTTCCGATTTTACACAGCGATCCGGATTTCGGATTTTACACAGCGATCCGGATTTCGGATTTTACACAGCGATCCGGATTTCGGATTTCTCACAGAGATTCAGATTTCTCACAGCGATACGGATTTCGGATTTCTCACGGAGATTCGGATTTCTTACAGAGATCCGGATTTCGATAACGAATATATCCAGATAATATATTTATAACAGATTTATCGATGATTTTAAATCATTAAGTTTAAAATGAGGAACCTAAACATAGACAGCGATTTTACTGGAATACGCATATACCTACAATTTTTCTCCTAAGTTTATCTGAATTAACTGCATATTCATACAAATTCTACATGCCAGATTAATGCAGACTGTATTTATGTAGATATACTTAAATGTTTAATTTGATTTAATAAATAAACGCACGCAGATAAATTCAGAAAACGGATTTTTGCTTAAACCCGAATATCGGATTTAAAAAAAATCCAGATAGCGGATTATTTATGGTAAATCCGGATATCGGATTCTTCGGATAAATTTGGATAGCAGATTTTCCTAATGAATCCGGATAGTGAATTTATCGGATAACGGATTTGCAAGACGGATTTTATCCGGATAGTAAAAATCCGGCGGATTCCGAATTATTCGGATACCGGATAATTAATCGGATATCCGGATTTTAAAATGTAACCGATTTGACAGTACTACCTATTATAGTCTCCGAAACCATAATTTTTTAAATACAAAATTATTGAGATACTACGCTGATTCCTAGAAGACTCATCTTGTGTATAACTCTGTTATAATAATAAAATTTATTTTTTCAAAAGTAATTCTTCGACATCAATATATAAGGATATATCTAATTCAAAATCATTTACTGTCTAATACGTTATATTTGTCATTGGACACACTTTGTTTTTCTTCCGATTTGATTACGGTATCCCTGGGTGTAGTAGATGCAGATATGAATAATTATAAATGAATGCTTTGGGTGATAATTTTGAATCAATACCTTGAATTAATATACCTGTTGTGCACTTTTATAAACTTTGTAAAATGGCAAAGAAAAATGTCAGAACAAACCCAATTTTCTTCTATCGAATTTACTTCGACCATCCCTGTTTTTAGTTCTCTATGCCCATAACCATATTAATTTTCTTCATCCTGATTCATCCACGATGTTTTTCCTTATGTGTATATGATTTTTAGGATTGTTCTAACTATATAATTTGAAAAATATTTAGTGCTCCGTATCTTGTGGTACTGGCCAGCGAACCAGGATGGTGTCGTGCCCAAGCAGCCGCTGTTCCGCTGAAAAACGACCATCGCATGCGGAATACTGCGACAGTGGTACTTGCGCCGTTCGTGGGCAGCAGATTTCTCCATGGCTGATTTCCGAATGGTCCCAGTGCTCGGAGGCGTGTGGAATGGGAACCCAAACACGACATGCAGTTTGTATAAGGGACGCTTGTGAACCTTCAACGAAGCCCGAGACCACGAGGGCTTGTTCTAGTGATCGGTATTGTGTAGGGGAATGGTTCGTGGGTCCATGGGGCGGCTGTTCTGATTCGTGTAACGGTTCTTCCAAACAAACTCGCGAGATAATGTGTATCGTGAAAGTACGTGGACAGTCGCGGATAACCAACGAGATGACGTGCTCCATACAAGAGAAGCCCATAACGGAAAGAATTTGCCAAGGAAGTTGTCCTCCGAAATGGTTTGTCGGCGAATGGGGCATTTGTGAAGGTAACTGTCCCGCGGGCACCCAAAGGCGGGATATAAGGTGCATGGACCCACATGGTATATCATCAAACGCATGTGCAGATGCTGCGAGACCAGTAATTAAAAGACCATGCACTTGCGAAAAACGAGATGACCAAATGAATAAGCCGGCCCATGATGAACCTCAAGATCGTAAGTTGTTTATTTGTGGTAGGATATTGTTACTAAAATTTTAATCTTTACAGATAACTGCGTGGACAAGTTTTCCAATTGTTTCTTGGCGGTGCAAGCTCGATTATGCCAATATGCGTACTACACAAGTAATTGTTGCGTATCTTGCGGAAAAGCCTTGCAAGATTTGAACCAGTGATCCTAATATTAAAAAAAAATAAGTTTGGAAAAATCGTTACACATTTTTATACTTTACAAAACGTGCTTAGGAAAACTAAAGCTAAATTCGACTGAATTTTTCGGCTAGATCTGACATACGCATCTGCGTCAGTAATTCGATATTAAAAGTACCTATACTTATGTTGCATGATTTTATGTTACATCACATGTAGAATACTCTCATTGTTAGTTGTCTGTGATTGTTTAATATTAAATATTAATGTTAGTTTCATACATCATAAAGTTTAAGTGCCAGGTTACTTACTATTTAATACTTGCTTGTTGAGCACTGCCAGTTTATTTCACAGCTTTGCGGTTTTCTGTTTTTGTACCTCTACAAAGAAAATTCGTAAGAATTCCCCAAATATGACTGAACTCAGAATTGCAGTGATGTTATTAAAAACTGTCGCATAAAGATTATGGGTAAAAACAAAATGATGACACTTTATGTTTCTGAGTTATGTATTTATAAAAATATTAGTAATTTAACATATTTGCGCTACCTAGCGTTTGACTGCGCACTTGCCAAAACACTTAAAACTTAATTTTAAAATAGTAATTCTAGCAATAAAATATTAGATATCTTATTCTTACCTTTCAATGTAACACCATTAAGTCTTAAGTTTAAGAAAATGGAGTATTATTATGATGATATACGCTTTAACGTATTTATTAATAAAACAGTATAAAAACAACATGTGTTGTAATAATTCTTCCAGGCTTTTGAGGTTTCTCGAACTGTCAATATTACAATTTACTTTCGGCTTAGACCGCGTCGTCATTTGGGAACTACACCCAGCTTTATCAGTTAAGGACCGACCTGTAGCTTGTCTGCCTTGTAACGAAGTGTCCAGTGCGCGGTGTAAATAAATTTTAAATTAAATTTTGTTACCGCGTAGTGTAACATAAAGGCGCTAGTGGCGCGCGGATTCAGGATTAGTACCCGTCTCCCACCTTGTTTCTATCATCAGTAGGTATCCCCGCCAACATAAAATTATTAACAACATTTTAGAAAGGGAATGGAAGGTATAAAAGCGAACCCCAGCTCCCAAAACGAACAATTTTTGAGTCCGAACGAGTCGAGGAAGAACTTCAACCGAGATCCAGTCAGACACCGTTTACATTACCTGTTACCAAAAAATACCTGTTCCAGTTAAAGTAACGATTTTGTTAATCGCAGTTAACTTCAGTTTGTTTGCAAAGTCAAGCCCGCCCGTGTAACATTCGTTCGCTCAGTTGCTTAGGGGTCATATTGCCCTTTTTCAATTCGAGCTACGAACTGTTGTCAGCGAAGTGTGTTTTCCCTGTGAAATTACGCTGTATATAGGACCAGTCGAAAAGTTTGGTTTAAAATAGGAAATTGGGTAATCCTCCCTATTCGTATTATTTACTTAAACTTCAGAAAAGATTAGTAAAGTTATAATTCGTTTTCTCAGTAGCTTAGGGGTTGTTTTCCCCTTTTCAACGGAGCTAGCGAAGTTATACGTAGGGGTTTGTAGCCTTAAGCTGTAAAAGAATCATTTTAGTGTCCGACTCAGTCCTATCACTAATTCTACGTTAAATCCCACATTTTTCCTAATTTATTACAGAGTGTATGAGCTAAGATACGCTTACCTACTTACACGCAGTTGTTGGCCCAGTCAAGGTACCTGCAGGTGGACGAGTGACCGAAAACTTCCAGGCTATAATTCTTTCTTTAGTCTTAAACACGAACACTGGACATGAGCTATCCAGAGCATTCCAACCCCTGAAGTAAAAGGGTTGGATGGTTACAGCCTTTACAAGCATTTGCTCTAGATGTTTGAGCATTATTTGTTCGTAGGCCCTGCCTGCCTAAATAGGGCCGTGTGCTTAGATTACTTAAACCTTGGGGTGGGCAAGGATTTGATTTTGATGTACTTTGTTTGACAGGACAATAATACTTAATCGGCTTATGCCTGTTAGCTGTTTGTGAACCCATACAAATTAACGTTTTGTAAGACATTGCAGCTTGCATCTGTGAATAGAACCCAATGTTTGAATAATATAAGCACACGGCCCTGTATAGGCAGCAGGGCCTACGAACAAATATTGCTCAAACTTCTAGAGCAAATGCCTGTAAAGGCAGATAAGCTACAGGTCGGTCTAAGCCGAAAGTAAATTGTAATATTGGTAACATGTGTTTTGTCTTATAATATGGGGTATTTCGTAGTTGTCCTTGAGATATACACAAACATTTTGTTATAGAACCTGTTCCAATTGATAAGGCGAGCATTATTCAGACGAAACGGCCCTTGAAATGCGGCCCTACCTACCTTCTCATAGAATCGGCTTAAAAGTTAAATTGGCATTGTCGCCATTGGTCATTTACCTGGCAAGTAAATTTTGGATAAAATGTAGATTACGACGCCCACTTTTTGCCATTGCGCATCCTTTGCTTTAGCCTTATCAGTTGGAACGGACTCTACGTCAGTTTAACGTATTTCATTCGAAATTGTACAATAGTATGACGTTTCTAGCCGAATGAAATGGCAAATTGTAGATTTAAAATAGTAATAATCCACCTCCGTAAGCGGGCCTCGAGTGTTTCATTTTTCCCGCACAAAGTTAAAATCTGCATCTGTTTATGATTGTTTATTACAGGTACCTACAAGCGGGATTTTGGTCTGAGTAGGCAGTTGGTTCACGTTGCGAGTGTAATACAAATTACATTGTAAAAAATACCTCAAGTACAAATTATACATGCTATATGGGCGCTTGTTCTGTATTTAAAACTAGCTCAACTTTGTTAGAATCGTGATCAAATTTTTGTTTCTTAATTGAAGCTGTCTGCAATAATTTCACTTACATATTAAATTTATGCAGAAATCAGTAAATTATAGCTTCTTGTCCATTAGTAACATCCTGATTTTAACAGTCTTTATTTTGTTGATATTAACTATACATTAACTTTATTAAAAAAGTAAAAACAAATTTGAGTTACTTTGCCATACCATATGTATACCTATGTGTGTTTGATCTTTATGAAATTTGAAATGTAAAAGTTTACTAAAATTATACTAATACAATTTTGAAACAGAACCATTATGAAAGGTTTATTACAAAGTAAATCTTCTATGTTCAAAATTAATGCTGTATAATTTTTGAATATTCCGACCTTAAGATCTGTTAAAGAAAACAGAATTGAATTGAATTACTTTAGGGATAATTAGATGGCGCACAATTTTTTTAATGAATGCTCTCACGGGTGTACATGAAAGCACGTCCTGTAACCTGTTGTCAAGATATTAACTGTAGTAATTCCTAGTCTTCTACGCGTAAATTAGTAATAATTACAAAACTGTGTGCGCCTGCTATTTAGCTCAAAAATTATGTAAATCCATAAACTACCATATGCCACTTTCAAATTTACTGGCAAAGCCTTCATTGGGATTGTAATTTCACTCCTCCTATAATAATCAAAAATTACGGTGAAGGGAAATCTGTATGTAAATCGATAAACCATCATATGCCAAATTAACCTGTAAGAAAATATTAACATGGAACAAAATAATAATCTGATAAAACATATTTATTTACAGAATATAAATAGTTTTTTGTCGGTTGGTATCCAAATCATTCAAGATGATTGTTATGAATTTTTTAACTATATTTGGGAACTCATTATATTTCCCAAAACATTTATTTTTGAATGGCAAACATCAGTTAAAGTAAGTAATTAAATATTGCAAGAACTGGGATTAGGCGCTTTCAAATTCCTAACACTTAGACTTCTACTTATCACGAAAACTCGAAAAGTAACCCGCAAGCGCAATCGTATATAAATTAGTTCGAAAACATGTTTAAGTGAGTGGATTATGAAATATTATGAAATAAATACCTACAAATTTTAATAAAGCTATTTAGCAAAATAACCGATTCTATATCGTAGAAAAGGTATTGCAATTTACAAAATAAAATCTACTCTCTAGGGCTACAAAGTAGAATGTTTAATTTGTTAAAATATTGACGATCATTTCTAAAACAGTAAGGATTTAGACAGCTTGCTGGATTTTCTGGAAACTTATGTACGAGGCTACAGAGTGGATTAACGAAAACATTCATTAGTGAGCAATGTACGATGGTATACGTGATTTTTTGAAAAGTTACTCTTGTTTTTCTTACAGACGGCGTATTTAAGGAATTAAAAACATTAAAAATGCCTACAACTACAGCCAATATAACAAAACGCGGGCCTAAGTAAAATAACTTACTAAAAATCTCTTAATTTAATACGTTCGCTTCCTAACATAGTTGTTTAGGGGTATCGACAAATATGACCAAACCTTCCCCTAAAAAGAGGTTTATACGCTCGAACAGTAAACAATATTCACATAGAGAAGTCTTGCGTCCTTGGAACGTCTTCCAAAGCCGTGGGACCTACCTTATTTATCTGTGTTGTCCTCTTCTTCACTTCCATGTAGTCCCTCGCATTCCCTCCGTTGGCACGATTCCAACTCTATAGTGTAACGGTTCAACCCTTTTAGTCTAGAGGTTGGAGTGCTTTGGGTAGCTCAGGTCCAGTGCTCTTGTTTAAGACTAAAGAAACTATATAGCGGTAGTGGATTAAACACTTTATTATTTATATTTGCATTAGTTAATTACATGCAGATATACACACACAGTATAGAATGTACTTATTTATTACTGAAAGTAATTAATATTGTTTATTTACAATTAAATAAAATGAATCTTCAAGTTTAACATAATTTTCTTACCAAACTTAATACCTTATTTACCTATACAACAGGATGAAAATAACATAAATATTAACAGGGTCGAAAGCACTTAATACAGGAATTATTAGTACAATTACATTAAATAATCGAATAACGGAGTTTATGGGCCCAGCGTGGTATGCAACCCAAATTGCATGCAACCAAAATCTAGGGAATACAAATTTTACGACAGCACGTGGAAATCAACTAGGTTAGTTTTGCGCACCCGATGTTCCTGTAATAAATTAATTAGCGGATTTCGTGTAATCGAAATTTACATGTGCGGGCAATTGTTGCTTTCAAGCGGGCTGCACTCTCTTGCTATCGGCGGGCCACGTCCAGAATCTCGGTGTTTCGGAGTGAATGAAATCAACTTACGGAATTATAACCTGGAAGTTTCTGCTATGTCCACTTGCGTGAAATTTGACTGGGGGCCAACAGGTGAGTACAATTTAGCAAGCGTATTTTAGCTCGTACACTGCCTTAGTTAATCTTCGTACCACTGTAATGGTTGAGGAAAATATGGAATTTAACGTAGGATTGGTGATAGGGTTGAATCGGATATTAAAAGGATTCTTTTAAAGCTTAAGGCTACAAAACCCTACGTATAAATCCGCTAGCTCCGTTGAAAAGGGGAAAACAACCCCTAAGCTATTAGAAAACGAATTATACCTTTACTAATCTTTTCTGAAGTTTAAGTAAGTAATGCGAATAGGGAGAATGACCCAAATTCCTATTTCAAACCAAACTTTTCGGCTGGTCCTATAAACAGCGTAAGTTCACAGGGAAATAACCCAAGTGACGGACGCTAGATATATATTCCCATAATTCGCTGACAACAATTCGTAGCTCGAATTAGAAAAGGGCAAAACGACCCCTAAACAATTGAGCGAACGAATGTTACACGGGCGGGCTTGACTTTGCAAACAGACTGTAGTTGACTGGGATTCAAAATATTTACTCTAACTGGCACAGGTATTTTAACGGGATTGGATTTTTGGTAACGGGTAATTTAAACGGCGTCTGACTGGATCTCTGTTGAAGTTCTTCTTTGACTGGATCTCGTTTGAAGTTCTTCCTTGACTGGCTCGGACTCAAGTTACTGGTTTTGGGAGCTGGGGCTCGCCTTTATACCTTCCATTCCCATTCTAAAATGTTGTTAATTTTTATGTTGGCGGGGAGACCTACTGACGGTAGAAACAAGGTGGGAGACGGGTACCAGTCCTGAATCCAAGCGCCACCAGCGCCTTTATGTTGCACTACGCGGTCACAAAATTTAATTTAAAATTTATTTATACCGCGCACTGGACACTTCGTTACAATAGAAACATAAAAGTGAAATATAATTGAACATTACCCACAGGAATGAAATCTTAAGAATCCTAGAGGACATAACAATGGAGTGACTAAGAAGTTACAAACTTCATTCGAACAGATTTCTTACAAATATTGTTCATACATTTCAGAGTGCGGTGCAGTACCTAAAATCTAATTTGTAGCCCCGGAGTCTGGAGTGAGCCACGACGGAGTGCAGTCGAGTTTAACGTATTATTTCTGTGTTACAGTGAGTTAATCAAACATTTAGTGTATAGTATTCAGTATTAATCAACACCAATAAAGTGCCTTGGAAATTTTGGATAACGAAATCGCTAAGGTAACGCGCGCCGCAGGCGCTGCGGTAAATACAATCGCCCAATATTTCGTTTATTAGGAACATATCTGCCGAGCTATTGAACAGCAAACCTGGTAAAAACAGAAACAAGGTAACAAAACACAATTTAACAATTAACAATGATACAATTATGGTCGATAAAAATAACGCGAAAAAAATGGTAGTGGACGACATCAATCCTGTTCATGTAGAACCCAATGTAATAGTAGTTAATCACGGCGTAAAATCACAACTTTTACCATCAATCAAGTCAAATTTTCAAACTACTAAGCTCCCTTTACTGATGAGAGTAATAAAAAATTTCTGCTAGATAATTCAAAATTGTTATCGCAAAACAGGTATTATCTGCCAGACCCGACCAACTTAGAACCTAATAACACAACAGTTGAGCATATCCCGGATAATCAAAACCAAATTAAAATTCCCCCAATTTATTTACACAATGCTACTGATTACCAACGTGTCATAGCTGACATAAAACAAACTGTTAAAGAAGAGTTTTCGACAAATTATAGAGGCACCTTTCTTAGGGTCAATGTTAGTAACATTAATGATTACAGAAATCTAACAAAATTTTATACTGATCATCAAATTAAATTTAATACCTTCAAAAATCCAGATGATAATAAAATAGAAGTAATAATTCAATAATAATTCAATTTACCAACATCAATAAGCGAAACCGAAATTCAAAAGGAACTACAGGATAAAAAATTGCAAGTAATCAAAGTAACGAGAATGCGAAACAAGGATAAAAAACCTCTGCCCTTGGCAGTATTTCAACTTCCAAAAAATGGAAACGTTCCAGACATCTATAATGTTACCAGGCTTTGTTACTGCATGGTTACAGTGGAGCCCAGACATAAATAAAACAAAATTTTCCAGTGCTACCGATGTCAAAGATTCGGACACACCAAGAATTATTGCCAGTTAGATCCAAGATGCGTCAAATGCATAGGAAACCACCTCTATAGCGATTGTCCGAAACAAGCAGGACAAAAACCTCAGTGTGTAAATTATGGTGAAAACCATCCTGCTAATTGCAGGGTATGTTCGTACCTAACTAAAACTCTACAGAATCTAAATCAACAGCCAAAGACTCCTAAAAGTATTTCACAAATGAGGACGGAAAACTCACAACCCAAACAATCCAATAAGGGTTGGCATATTAAGACTAACTTACATGAATCAACTGAAAATGACAACAATATCTCGAACTCTACAAATAAAACTCTTAATACTTTTGCTCAAACAATAGTTAACCTCATCGCTCCATATTGGAACACAATCAAAAACTTCGTCATGTCAATAATTTCAAATCTGTTTAATAATGAACTTAAATAATTCACGAATAATAAATAATTTAACAATAGCTAATTTTAATGCTAACGGGTTAAAACAACACAGATTTCAGTTTATTTAATTCCTTTGTCGGTATAAAATTGACGTTGCATGTGTGAGCGAAACGTATCTTCTCAAAAACACCACATTCACTATCCCTGGATACAATATAACTAGAACAGACAGGGAAACCACCAAAGGCTCCGGGGGAGTGGCTATAATTAGCAAAAATGGCACTCATATTACACCAATACCATTACCACATATACTAAGCCTAGAAGTAGTTGGAGTAAAAATCATCTTGGAAGATCAAACGATACTCAATCTAATTTGTGCCTATAAAGAGCCAAATAAAAATTTAAATCAACAAGACTTACGAAATATCTACACAACCAATGAACCAACTATCATGGTCGACGATCTTAACTGTAAGCACACTTCATGGGGATGCAGAGTGAATAACCCCAATGGCTCAAAGCTACTCACCTACTCTACTGAAAATTCTGTTTTTAATAATTGCTCCTTCCGAACCGACATACATGCCCTGCCGTACAGATCATCAGCCGGACATTCTTGACATAATGCTACCTATACAAAAACTTCTCAAGGCCAGTACATCAGATGGTAATTGCGGAAATGGACTCGGACCATTTGCCTGTACTAATCACATTCAATCAAAATGTTAAAGTGATCGATAAACTTCCTCGGCTGATCAATGGACCCATAAACTGGGAAAAATTTCACATTAGATAGTACAATTAAATGTCCTGTCAACATTAACACCAATATGGAGGTGGATAACTCCATTAAAAACTTGACCATGGCTATTAAAGCAGCAGCGGAGAATGCGGCCATCCCTATAAAAAATCAACGTCTAAAAATTGACAACCATATACCTATTCGTATCTTACTAATCAACGAGAAGAACCGCGTTCGTAGACAATGGCAAAAAACCAAAGAACCTCAACTTAAGACGATACTGAATCGTCATCGACATAACGCTAGAAAGGAATTAAACAGTTTTCGAATGCATAAATATCAAGCATATCTGCAAGATCTGGACACGAACAACCCAAATATGTGGCAGGCTATCAAGCGAATACTTACGAAACCGCACGCTATACCAGTAATATCTGTGAATGATCAGAAATGCGTCACCGATTAAGAAAAATGCAGTGTTCGCGGACCACCTAGAAGAAATTTTTATCACAAAATATAGCAACAATAACCAAAAATTCTTTAATAAAAATGAACCAAATGGCGGAAGACGCGTGCCATATTAATCCTAATCAAATTGAACCAACTTTGCCCTCTGAACTAGAACAATACATTAGTAAAATGCCAAATAAGAAATCTCCAGGGCACGATTTAATAACCTGACTAAGAAGAGTGTAGTACCTATATCTAACAGCTGTATTCACTGCTTGCCTGCGTATTGGTTATTTTCCAAATCAGTGGAAAAGGGCACATATATTAATGTTCAAAAAATCAAAAAAGAATCCACATCATCCAGAAAACTACAGGCCAATTAGTCTGCTGTCAGTTTTGTCCAAATTACTGGAAAAAGTGATTCAGACACGCCTAGTAGTTTCTCACAGCCGGGGATATTTTACCAGCATTCCAATACGATTTTAGAAACAAATATTCCACAAGCCACCAACGCTCCCGTATCACCCAAATCATTGAAGAAGGATTTGAAAAGAAAATGTTCACATTAATCGCATTCCTAGATGCTACGAAAGCATTTGATCGTGTCTGGATAAATGGACTAATTCGCAAATTAATTACCATTAAAACACCGTCATACTTACTGAAAACAATAGTATCATACCTAAATGATCGCAAGTTTGCTGTCAGAATAAATTCAACACTATCTAGCTGGAGGAATATTAAGGCTGGGGTTCCGCAAGGATCTATTCTTGGTCCAATTCTGTTTAACGTGTTTATCCATGACATAAGAGAACCTACCGGGACTTCACTTGCAATGTATGCGGATGACACAGCCCTGGTAACTCAAGACAATAATATCTCGAATGCCATAAAAACTCTTCAGAACGGACTTGACAACATTCAAGAGTGGTTTAATAAATGGTGTTTAGGCATTAATCCAACAAAAACAGAGGCTAAGATCTTTACACTACGACGATACTCCAATCCAACAAAACTTATAGTAAGCAAACGGGAGATCCTCTGGAATGCAGCTGATCGCGCTGTAAAATATCTCGGTGTGTATCTTGATCAACGTCGCCGATGGGGTTATCATATCAACATTAAATTGAATGAGGCATACGCTCGGCTTTGTATTCTTTATCCTATCATCAACCGCAAGTCGTCCTTAAAAGTTGAGTGTAGTGTACTAATATATAAATTTATTCTAAGGCCTATAGTGACATATGGCTGTTCAGTTTGGGGTGCTGCCTCTAAGACACAAATTAATAAAATTAGAGTGTTCCAGAACAAAGTGCTACGGATTGCTGTTAATGCTGACTGGTTCATTCGTAATAATCAAATCCATCATGAACTTGAGATTCCTACAATTGAAATATTATTTATTCGACAAATGTGTTCAAAGTTTTATGCCAGCATTAATTCATGTCCGAGTGCAGAAGTACATCACTTAGGTAAAACACATATTCACCAACGGCGTCTAAAGCGTAGTTTACCTCAAGACATATTAATTTAATAGATTCATAGTATTATCAAAATGTATTTCATTATGTATAAGTAAAAGTTAATTAGTAACAGCTTAACACAACCATGTATAGCATATGTACGCAGAGCTGGTCTACCATAATAAAAAAAAATTTGTCGCCCCAATCACAAAAGTTATATGGTGGTCTCTTTTACGTAAGTATCAACAGCAATGTCGGTGCAGTGTATTAAAATATATTCTGGGGAAAAACCGTGCAATTTTGAAATACCCTGTGGTATTACCATTCTTGCTTATTCCCAGCTACGTCATGAAGTTAGAGCTTCATGCCTTTTATGTAACACTATGAATATCGGTGAATTGAATTATTTTGGAAAATATGGTATTATAAGTTTGAAATACTCTGTTTGTTAGCAATAGGTCCATAAGCCTATAAACAACTGATAGAAATAAGTTATGCTTTACCTGCAAGTAGACTGGATGTGGTCTTCCCTAACGGCCTGGACGAATGGAAAACAGACAGAATAATAACACAAAACGTGCACTATCAAACACTTTATTGAAACTGATATTATTGCCTACCACTTTATAAGTATGGGGATATATAACCGATCGGTAACATAATGTTTGCGAAACTATATTAGTCAAGAACTGCAAGAAATGATTTAACCTGTAGTTGTGTAACGGTTTTGATTCAAATCTTATCTTTTTTATGAAAATATTTGAATTATATAGCATATATTAGTTTGCAAAATTATTATTAGCTTTATATCTGGAATTAACGATATAAAATGTATTTCAGCGTTCAATTAACTGTAAGGTGTTTTAATTTTAAATTTTAAAGTTTTGTAATTACATATTATAAAATTAGATTCCAATTGAGTTTTAAACAATTATGAAGGACTTGATAATATCACACTTTACATTCTTGAAAGTTACTACATGTATGTAATGTTATGTAAATGGATGTTTTTGTGCTTTCAACTCTGCTTTAAAAGAAAAAAGATAAGATTTGAAAAAAAAGTGTTACGTACGTAGCTACAGGTTAAATCAATTGCGGTTGTCGTTTTACATTTACATAATTTTTGATCTGAATACCAACATGGCACAGATGTCCCTTCACCGGTAATTCTTGATTATTATAGGAGGGGTTGAAATTACAACCCCAATAAAGGCTTTGCAAGTAAAATTTGAAAGTGGCATATGATAGCTTATGCATTTATATAACTTTTGGTGTAAATATCAAATCGGTACATTTGCAATTATTATTAATTTACGCGTACAAGATTAGGAATTATTTTTAATTAGGTATAATATTATTACAGTTAATATCGTGACAAGGGTTTTACCGACAGGGAACACGACGTATTTTCATTTATACCCGTGAGGGCGTTCATTTTAGCTTTCTCCAAAGTTTTGTATGTTGAATTTGTAGATGTAAATAATTACATCAACAAGTTGAACAAATTTTTCCCTGGTTCTGGATATTGTAATCAAATTTCAAGAGACTTTATACTCAAAGCAAAATGGAAGCAATCCAACAACGGTAATAAACAATTTTCAATGGAGCAAAAACGTTATAAATGTCTAATGACAGCTGGTAAACCCAAAATACTAGTAGATTAACAACAATAATGCCAATTTTATGACACTATTAATGCCTACACTAATTTATGATATATATTTTTGATTGGACGATATTGATATTACCATAAAAACCAATAAAAGCATTGTTGGTAACAGTAAGAATACTTAACTTCCCAAAGATAGAGCCACAATTAAGATTTAGTGCAATTTTGGAAAATTTAATGTAATTTAATGTTGTTTGCTTTTACAGTAAAATTAATGTTTTTCACGTATTAAACAAACTAAAACTTAGGCCTGTTTAAAATTTTAAAGCGAAAAGAAACCCGAAATCTATAACAAATAACACAATATATTCGTAAAATGTACAATCTTGTGTAAGAGTTCGGAAATATAATATTTGAATACAATATGAATAATAAATGGTGATTTTCTCTTAATAAATAAATATGCATTTGTAATATCAATAAATAAATACAGTCAAAACTCTTTAAGTCGAAGTGATATGAGAAAATATTATGCTAGGCTTATCAAAAATTCGATTTCACGAATTTAAAATGTGCACCATTTTTACAATACGAAATATTTACACATATTAGGATACTAATTACATTGTATTGAGGTTTAGAGAATAATAAGATATTTATTACAGTTTGTGGTTTATATATGTAATATTTTCAAAATACTTGTCTATTAATCACGGAGACTCAAATAGTTCTGTTGTACATTTGATACATTGTCTTGGACACATAAGAAATAATAATGTATCTACTGCATTATTGACTTTAATAATGAAGGAGCTTTCGTTTGTTTTTAATTGTAAATTACCAGTGCAAATTTAGCAAGAAGAATTTTTCAACCCTTGAGATTCTAAAAAATTAGCAAATGAAATGTATTTTTAGCAACTTATCAATAATTAGCAGAATCGCTTAAATACTGCGGTCAGCTATACGTTTTATAACCAGTACATATTTTGAAAGTACAGTTTTAGAACTCCTGAAACCAAAGGTTCATTGTCCATCTAGACGTATCAAGAATGGTGCAAACAACCTGGTCAGTTATATATTTGTACAAGTGCACATTAGGCTGCTCTTCACACCGAAATTCGAGAAAAAGAGGTCTGACTATAATATAAAAGTAGATTTAATTAATGCTAGTAATAGATTTAACTTGATGGTATATGGACTGCCAAGCACATATGAGTGACCAAACGGCTGCCAAAACTGTGGCTATTGTCGCTACGGTTCGCGAACTTTCCGAGGTGTAATACGAAAACCAGCTTGTGTAATATCCTAGACACAAGCACACTATTGCCATAATGTATCCAATTTGTCCTAAAATGTTATGCACCAATTTAAACCAAACCGGCCGGGCGTAATTCGTAAGTGCTGCAGAAGTGAAGGCCAGAGGACCGCAAATTAAGCCAAAGATGATGAAAATCATGGAAATGAGACCTGAAACAAAATGTGTAGTTATGATATTTTTTCAGACATTTAGTAATGATCAAGATTTGCAATTCATTTGACCCTAAAAGCTAAAAACGGGTTCTACTATGGCTACACATCAGTGGAAGGGCTCCGCTTCGGGTCACCCTATTTATTTATTGCTAAATTGGGCTTAAAGGAATTTAGCCAAACAATGCTATCAACCGATACAACCTTGTACCTCCAACGATAAATAACTTGTTTTAATAACAAACTAGTGACTACTTGCGCATGGAAACTTGTTACAATTATAGTTTGCACAAAATTCTTAACAATTTAAGATTTGTCGCAATTGCATCTCCGTAATTTGAGTGAACAGGCTTAAATTTGAAGTTTAGAAAATATTATAATTGTCTTACATTTCAATTTGGATAAATATGGAAACCAGAAAAACATCTAATTGAATTAAAATTATAACGGTAAGTTCTCAGAACTTAACCATGTTTGTAAAATTTTCCAGGGAATGCGAGAGGGTTGACAAGGCACCCCATAGAGTACCAAGACTCGTGCATTCTTTCGCCGGGACTACTACGGAGAGGTCGATCGTATTCTTATTTCGCGATATTTTGTTGTTACTAGTTTGTGTCACCCTTGTTGTCATATTCGTTTATAATTCAAGCTTTTGTCGTACGCGCAGTGTACATTTATTTAGCGTAACTAACGCTAAAAGATGTTTAACAAAATACCTTTCCCAATTTTTTACAACACATATAGAAACGCATAGTCATATTTAAAACTACAGTAAAACAATTACTTTACAACGTAAATACGTAGCTAAGAAACAATATTTCTGAATTAAACACTGTTGTATTGCATATTTACATCAAATATTCAGTAATGAATGCGCAGTCACGTATGAAACCACAGCCAAACGATTATTTTAAAGCTTGAATACCTTGCCAACATAGATTTTTGAATTTTTTCATGTATTCATAACAAACTTGTATTCAGGGTCGCACAGTCATATTTAGATTACCAAGCGATTAGACTGAGCGGTACAGCGTTTTCATCGGAAGGTGTAGGATTCGGTCCCCCAGACCGTCTGTCGCTACTAATGTTTCTGGGGATTTCCCCTAGTCATATACTTAGATTATAGATGGATACCGAGATAGTATTACCTACAAACCCCCATTCTCGAAGACTTTCCCATCAATATACTCCCACTACTGGCTGAAGAGGGGCTTAGGATTGCGCCGCTATACCCGACTGTCTGCTATAGCGGCCCGGGGAATGAATCTACAGTAATAATCCACATCTAGTGCTATGAGAAACGATTAGTTTAAATATATATATATTTAAATAAATATTCCCCGTATTAACCAGGGTTTTGATCCAAAACACATTTTTCCTATGAATATAAAACTAAATCAAAACATTTATTTTACAGTTTAAATACAATGGATGATCAAATTATTAAAGCCACCAGCATTAAAGTGTTGGAGTTGAAATATAAAGAACTGTCGGCAGAAAGGTTAGTTTTTCAACAGCCATAATGAAAAAACGTACCAACGAACACCAAAACTGGATAATCGAAGATTGGAAAGGTGTAAATTCACAATTCCTACAGTAAGACTTACATATCGGCTTCAATATTTAACTTCTAACAATATCGAATAGAATAATTTTGTTTTAGGTTTATTTCCTTGATGAATCATCAACTGAAATTTATATGATAAAGTTGTGAGGGGACAAGCATGAGAGAAATTGTATGAAAACTGTATTGTGAAGAGAGTTATGCATCCTCTCAGGATTGTGGTCTGGTCAATCATCAATAGCGAAGGCACTGGTATCATTGGTACATTTTAGACGTAGGATCGATACATTCAGGTGGTGAATACCAGGTCTTGGAATGGTACCGAAAGGGTGAATATATATTTATACATCATTTTGCTCCTTGTCATAAGGCAAAAAGGGTTACTAATTTCATACGAGAAAGAAAGGTCGAGATTATCGATTGGCCTGGGAATTCATGGTGTACAACTGTTATTTAAAAATAATCATTACATGTAAAAACCTCCAAACCTAAGTCTCTGATGCGAAGCACAGAAATGAAACCATTACGAACCATAAAAGGAGTAACCCTGCGAGATCAAATCAGAAGTAACGGCGTAAGGGAAGAATTATGTACAAATAGAAGATGTAGTGACATGGGCAATGGAGAGATCATATAAACAGGATGAACCCAGATATCATTGCAAAGTGGGCTAGAGACCAAAACCCATAAAGCAGAAAACCTCCAGGTCGACCCCCTAAAAGATGGTCAGAGAGATGAACATTCGAATCCCATATGTTCTAACGTAATAATAATAAGTTTTAATAAAAGGAGAAGTGCAATAACTCAAACATTGTTTTATTCCATAAGCTCAAGAAACACACTTTTCATCTCCGGTTTTAATAATTTGATCACTCACTGTACATTGCGAATTAAGATGATTTTTGATTTAAGACATCTTTTTACCATGTATTTACAATGAAATTGGATTAAAAGTCAACACAAATGTTATACATTTTCTTTTATATTTTGTAGGTGATCGAAATTAACTAATATTGTACAGCAAGGTAATAGCTCTTCTCTTGTCCTGATTTCTAATTAAAGCAGTATCAAGTAATAAAAGATTCATGTACGTTTCTTCGGTCATTTGCAAGTAACTATGTCACTCACTTAGGTATATTACAATTCATTTAAAAGATTAGTTTGTCAGTGGCTTCCTTTTCTTTAGTCAGTCTTCTTACCACAAGCTACGTTTCTTTAGTTTTTTTTTTCTTAAGAACTACAACGACGTCAACGACATAATTCAAGTATGCTTGTGCCGTGCGGAGGCTATATGACCGTCACATATCCTTGCACAAAAAAGTTGTACATGCATGCCGTTCAAGTATGCTGTTACGTATGTAGCCAGTTTAATATTGGACCTTGGCCGCAGTATTTTTTTCAATATTAATTTTGATATAATCTCTATTTTGTGTGTGTGTGTGTGAATTAAATTTATTATGTAGATTGCGATAAATTATATTTAAAGGTAGTGAAAAGGAGAACTAATTTTATACCCTAAATTTGAATAATTAAATAAATAAACCAGGTATAACGCAAAGAAAATATACAATTGTAAATAGACAGAGACTGTTGCAATTATGGGAAAGTGTTTCGCTTAAATGTGTTGCTTGGCTTTCCTATTATGTATCCAACATCAAGTGTGATCGAAATTATACTCTACGTTTTATCATTTGACAGTATGTGCATTTGAAATGACTGTATTGCACCTTGTGGCCGCTAGAATTCAAAATTCTGCTGCATTTTTGTCATATGTAGTTTTTTTTCGGTGTCGTTTGTATTCGCTATTTATTAATTCGACATATTTGCCGTTTCACATTATGGTTATCGGTAGTACAGTATGCAAAAGAGTATTAATTTACGTACCAGTAATTGCGTGTCCAGAGACAAAATGCTTGACACCGGAATGTTGAGCTTTGCGGTCTATTTCTAACGCAACTCCAGTTATAACTAAAAACGATGCTATGGAAACGACAATTCCATGTATCCAATATTTCTTCTTTCTGTTTATTTCTTGACTCCAAACATTATTCTTGGAAAACAAAATTAGTGACTCGGCCATAAGTGGAACAACCTGATGATAAAAATTACAGAATATTTGTCACTTTCTTTGAATTTATTTCATTCATCCTTAACTTACCCCTAATGTAGACAAAATCACGTGCCAAGAAAATGGGTTGGAATAATTTTCAATTGCAACCCAAATTGCGTAAATGGAAATAACCGCGATACATTGATGAAAAATTGTATTGCAAACCCACTTAGACACTTGGAACACTGTATCTAAAGATGTGCCGCTCATTGTTAACAGTAAGAGACTTCAGTTGCAAATTAACTATTGCCACAAATGCTTATGCGTCATGTGAATGGAATAAATAAATATTAAAATCATAGTAGGTATTCCCCTTGTCCAAGTACCAATAAAATATACGTTAAAATGTATTGCAGAAAAAACCAATCTTGCACTTACTCAGTAAGTCTTACTGGAATACCCAGTGGAACACATAAAAACTCAGACAAAACAACGCCGTTTCATTGAAGAGATTATTTACCGCCTGATAGCAGTCTGTTCTGCTTATCTGAAGATACAATAATCTATTATGGTGAACTGTGTAATGTTTGTCGATTTCACACAGTACGATAAATGCAGATAACTAAAGAATGTGTTTCTGGAAAGTTGGGTAGGTACTTAGGTGCCACAGGTTGCGAAATAATGCTCCTACATTTTAAATCTTGTTGTTATATTATTTTCCGATAAAATATTTAATTTAATACCTAATCCACGATATCGGTTACACATTTCGTAATCGACCTCGTTATCTGTTTTTCAAATATAATACCAAAAATGACCGAAGTCTGTCGTCTGGACTTTCCATACTTCCAATAATAATCTCTATACAGGTTATTTTCAAAGATATGGACAGATAGAATACCTTCTGTATTGTTTATTTACATTACTAGAGCATCGAAGCAAGGTTGCGCGTAAACTGAAATCCTATACGAATATGCAATACAACGTGATCATTTCATCTTGTAACAAGTAGGTAGGCTACACATCTCACATGTGCATTAAATGCATAGTCAATTTTTCTTTCTAAATGTAAAAAAAAATACTTTTTACATTAAGAGCCCTTTGAACAGGCAAATGCCAACTACTGTTTTGTCAGAACTGAACAAACTTCTGTACAAAATTGTTGATATGTATAGATCCTTGTGGTAATAACAATCAGTTTCAATGTATTATAATAGCGAGAAAATTGATATGATGTTGATTTTGGGAGAATGTAGAGGGGCGGCGAACTTAGTAGTACGACGCTATGCAGAAAGATCCCAGAATAGACCCCTTCCAGCAGATAATGCCTACAGGAAAGTAAAAATACGATTCTGAAATCTATGTGCATGAATATGCTTTTAAATTACTTAAAACCGAAATATCAAAATACCTACTGTGTAATATGATATTCAATAAAAAAAATAGGTCGATGAGCGTTTGAATTTTGAAGTGTGTCTGATACGCAGCGTCGTAACTAAGAGAAGAGAGAGAGGCTAGATTAATATTATTGGTGGAGTATTTCTTTGGCTTTTCTAAGTGTTATGTGCGTGAGAGTACTTACATTCCATGCACAAATTAATGTGTGATCTGTGACATACCTAACGTACTTTCTTAGGGAGGAGAGAGAAATGTAGAATATTATTATGTATTTGCACTTAAGTCAGTTTTTTTTTATTTAATTAATTGTTCGGAGGACACCAACCTATTATGTTATTATTGTATTGTATTGAATTTGAAAGAGTGTTATCTAGGACGCGGTTTTCCAAGCATCTCTATGCACTTAGGCCACATTTGGCCCGATGTACACCCATTGTAATTCCAACTAGAAAAATCTCACCGACTTCGGCTAGGTTCGACCCCGCGTCCCTTGGATCTAAAGACAAATGCGTCAGCCACTAGACAACCCATGCCGGCCGTTATATTATTATATCGAATGATCAACATTATTTTTTTTATTTAATTAATGCAATAAAAAGGATATACAAATAATAATAACTACAGTAAACACTTAATAAGCAACGGAAACGGAGAGAAGTTAATGGAATTTGTGACAGAAAGGGATCCGCAAATACGAAGCACACATTTCAGCTACTAGGGAACATGTTTAGCCCCGAATGAAGTATCGGTAAATTAAATATACCATGTGGTCATAGACGAAAAAGCACGCACGCAATTAAAGATATAAGATCTTACAGTCCTATTGAAAATAATAAATGGTTCTAGCATTTCATCTCAATATCTATCGGCATTATTATTGTCACAAAAAACATTAGTCAGTAAACCTCGCACTTACAGTTGCCCAAACCTAAACTTTTTCAGACTGCAGAGGCGTTTCAACAAAAAAAATCAGGGTTTCAGGCAGGCCATATTCTAAAATTCTGTGAATTAACATAATGTACTCTATGAATGCAAGCTTCAACACTGCAAACATTTTCCGGTATGTTTCTCGATCATGATAGAACGCATTTAAAAACCACTGAGAGAATTCTAGTCTTACAGAAATATTGCATGGCAGTAATTCATAAATTGTTGTTATTCGATATAAATCCTCTTTTTTGTATAACGTCCTATGACTTGTTCTCACAATTATGAATATTTGTTGCTGTAACCGGCAAATTAAAATTTGTTTGAGGAACACCTATTTCAGTTAGAATGGCAACTTATATGAACAGGTCGAAGAAGCAGCCATGGGTTCACTTCTATCTCCGGTAATCCCTAATATATGACTTCGAAACCAAAGCTTGGCCATCAACGGACCTGAAACCTAAATCCTGGTTTAGATATGTGGATAACACCTTTGTGGTTTGGTCTCACTGACGCCAAACCCTAAACCAGTTTCTAGAACACCCCAACTCAGTTCACAATAACATCCAATTCACCATGGAAGTTGAGAAAAATGGTAGCATTCCGTTCCTAGATGTTCGTGTCACTAGAAAACCCAAAGGCAGCTTAGGGCACGCTGTATACAGGAAGAAGGCCCAAACAGATAGTTACCTAAATACAAATTCACATCATCATCTATGCAGAAGAACAACGTGCTCAAAACTCTGACTACCAGAGCCATCCGTATACCAGATACTGAACATATACAAGAAGAGAAGATACACCTGCTGACATCATTGCTATGCAACAGTTATACAGTCACAGAAATTCGGAAAGCTATCCACAGAGCTGCAATCACAGGGCTGAAGAGGAATCCACACCTCCGGAAAGGTTAGCCTTTCTACCATACAGTAAAGGTACTACTGATACGATAGGGCGCTCTAAGAAGTCACAACATAAAAACAATCTTCACAACTAAAGAAACTCTAGACAATGGTTTCAGAGCAGCTAAAGATCATACATCTAGCTTAAAATCAGCCGGTATCTACATCTAACATCCCCTACTCCTGTGGCACAAACTATATTCGGCAAACTGGGCGTTCAATTGAATTGAGACTCCGAGAGCACATTGCAAACATAAGCGCATCACAAAATCGACGGTAGTGGAACACACCTGCATAACTGGCCACAAAATGGATGTTGAACATGCTCGAGTGCTTGCTATTCCGCAGTGCTTTCCAAGAATCATACGAGAAGAAGCAATTGAGATTGAGAAACAACCCAATAACATCAACAGATAAGATGGATTCAGGCTTAGCAAAGCTTCAACATTGGTAGTTCATCCTCTAAAGTTTCGGTAACAAGACCGATCCCACGGTCATGCCCTGCGGCACCTGTTCCCGCCTGACGATGACGGCTAGCTAGAACTAGAACAAACGTTAGTTTGTTTAGGTTCACAAACAGTAACCAGTAATCCTGCCTCTGTTGAGTGTGACCTCCAATCGACGACGCGGTCCAAGCCGAAAATTAATCATAGTGTTGACAATTCGATAAACCGCGAAAACCTCAAAAAATATAAACCTTTATAGTATTCAAAAGAAATTTTGTTCCACCATAAAATAATCACCAGGCACAATCAAGAACTAATATTATTTTGAAATGAAACTTTTTGCAAAAAAATACATCAATTACAAACAGATAATGATATAAAGAACGCAACAAAAGCAAAATTTTAAATATATTAAATAATATGACAGATGACATGACATGTGGATGTACAGCATTCCTTCAGAAAGATTTTGACATCTCTCCTGCCACAAAGCTCTATAATTTGGGTTTGAATTATATGTTTACCTAGTAAATTAATGTAAGAGTTAAGCAAGCAATATATTTGTTACGGCAGCTTCCAAGAAGTCCACCGTATCCATAAATTCCTCGGACCTTACTGTAGCAACCACGTTTTGCCAGCGGTACGAACAATGGAATCAGCTTTCTCTAAGATGATGTCACGTGCACTGAAAAGCCAAGAGGGGTTGAAAAACGCATCCCATCAATACGAAGACTACCACTATTACACCGACACTATTGCAGAGAGGTCGATGGTATTCAGGTTGTTCATATTTCATTATTATTGTTTGTGCTAACGATATTATATTCGTTGTTTATTAAATCTTTCATTACATGCACAGTGTACATTTATTTAGTGCAACTAACGCTAAATATTGAAAGCAATAATTAACTGGAAATTTAAAGTATAATTTACTTCGCCGGCCTCGGTGGTCTAGTGGTTAGCGCATTTGTCTTTAGATCCAAGGGATGCGGGGTCGAATCTGGCCGAGGTCGGATTTTTCTAGCGAGGAAAAATCTGAAAATGCGCCTTCTGTCGGATAAGAAGTAAAGCCGTAGGTCCCGTGTCGCTGCGATGTGTGACACGTTGAAAATCACTACTGGAGTTGGAATTACTCCAGATAGGCAAAATTCTTAGTTAGGGTGTACAACGGGCCATATGGCCTAAGTGTATAGAGATGCTTGGAAAACCGTGTCCTAGATCTCGCTCTTTCAAATCCACAATCAAGAATCATAATTTACTTCTGTAGGTACTATGGCAATATTCTAGTTTTTAATTTGGTACCATGCTTCTACAATTGTTTGCTGCAATTCTTCGCTGTTATGTGGTCTAAAGTTATCTGTACATTAATTTGGTCATTCTTCCTCACACATTTTCAATTGGGGTTATATCTGGACTTTTCGATGGCCAAGGTAGTATATTTATGCCATGAGCGTTAATGAACTCTCGGACAATGCAGTTAACTGTGGCATCGTTTAAAATCTATCTAAATGCCAACTGTCATTAGGAAATTTTTTTGTTTAAATGAGATCTGAGAATATGATTTACAAAGCTAAATTTATGATGTCCTCGTTTTTTACGATCACGATGGTACCTAAATATGCCAAAGAGTTATATTATTTTTTTTGGTATTTTGTTTGGTTTATTTTATTGAAAAATAGAATGTTTATATTTTATTAGTTTTGTACTTATTGAACTTTTAAAATGGACAGTTTGTATTTTCTTTCATATGAATGCAGGTATAATAAACAAGGTTTGGATAACTATACATATGCTTTGCTAAAACACAAACATTGATATACCTACACCTATTATACAGTGCTTCCCAAAAGTAACGGATAAATTCTATAAAATCGTTAAGAAAAATATTTCATAAAAATACTCGGAAACGTCGATTTTTATTTTTAAATTGTCATTTAGAGATGTAATTTTCAATCCCCCACCCCTCAACCCCTAAGCCCTAGCAACTCCAACTTTAAAATTTCAAATAGCAAAGTACCCCTTATGATACCTCATCTGATAGCTTTCTTTATGCTGAATACAACAAAAAGCTTTTCAAAATCGGTTGATAAATAACGGGGATATTTACCAAAATGTATTCAAATGAAAGTGCCATTATTCCAGCAGGCGTTGACGACACCTATACCAAGACAGAATCGAACCAAGACTTATCTACTGACCACTCTCCAGTCATCATTACCCTTAGCACCACCATAATTGTTAAGGAATCGCCTCCAAGACTTTGCAATAAATATACGGACTGAGAACAAACTACCTAGATGAAAACCTTAGCCTGGCTATTCGAATCCAGGACAGTCAAGATCTCGATGCTGCCACATTATTTAAAAACAAAATTTTATTTATTAAACATAATCTCCTTTAAGACTTATACATTTAGCAGAACGTTCATAAAGTAATTCTAAGCCATTTAAAAAAAATCTTGGTCTTGGTCTGCAAACCACTCCTCAACGGCACATAATGAGTTTTTGAGTTTTGGGAACAAATAATAGTCTGACGGCGCTTAATCCGGAGAATAGGGTGGGTGGTCAGCCAATTCAAAACCAATTTCATCAATTTTTGGTGGAGCAATCTACGACTTGTGAGCAGGAGCGTTGTCTTGCAAAAAGAGTACACCTCTGGCAAGTTTTCCGCGGCGTTTTTCCACAATTTTCTGACATAATTTAGTTAACAACTCAGTATAATATGCTCCCGTGGTAGTTTTACCCCGTTCCAAATAATCTATCAGAATTATCCCATCTTTGTCTCAGGAAACTGAAGCAAGAATCTTGCCAGCCGATTTTTGAACACGAAATTTTTTGGGTTGAGGAGAACCAACATGCTTCCACTGTTTGGATTGCTCTTTAGTCTCTGGGTATAGTGATGGATCCACGTTTTGTCCATAGTAACAAGCCGATCCAAAAAGTTTGAGGAATCTTTTGCAAAACGGCGGCAGATTTCTTTTGACGTTGTCAATCGAACGCGTTTCTGATCAACGTTGAAGCATTTTGGAATCCAATTGGCCGAAAGCTTTTTCGTACCCAAGTCGTGATGAACGATGTGAAATCCACGTTCATAGGACATGTGCAACGCTTTTGTAATATTCTTAATCCCAATACGTCGATTTTCTAAAATCATATCATGGACAGAATCAATGTTTTCCGAAGTGGTCACAGAAATTGATCTTCCAGGGCGGTGCTCATCTTTCACATCTGATCTTCCTCTTTTATATTCCGCAACCCAGTTTTTAATACTGGCGTATGAAGGACATCACCCAAGGTTTCTTCATGTCAGCAAAAATTTCCGGTAACCCTTTCAAAAATAAATACTTAATAACTAACCGAAAGTATATTTTTTCAAATTCAATCTTTTTCTCAGACATTCTCTTTTCAGAAATTAGCAGTTTGCTCAACGTTCAATTTAGGGATGTGAAACTTTGACAACTTATTTATAAACCATGATAGTCCATACCACACCAACCATATTCACTTTTCTCTACTAGAAACTTTCCAGGCTAACTAGATATCAATACCCCTCGTATCTTTCATAATTTCATCGTGGTCACTTTCTCCTTGAGATTGTTCTGACATTTAATTAGATAAACTATCATATTCAAAAGGGCTGGAGTTGCTCACTGGTAGGACAGCCAAGCTTTGAATGTAATAGTCCGAACACTTCCCGGTTCGGATCACTCCAGGGGTCGGAAATTTTTTTCTAATTCCCTGGGTGGTCGGTACTGGGTCCCGGTCTCCATTTGCCATTGGGGATCAAATTAATGGCACTCCTCGTATTACGGTCGCATTAGAGGAGTAACAAGACCATAAACAAAAATATCCACACACACACACCTACACACACACACCCACACACATGCGCACACACTCACACACGCACACACACACATATATATATATATACACATATTTATTTATTAATTGATTGCTAATAAAAAAATTAAATATTGAATTTATGAATCTTTTTCGCCATTTAACACTTGGAACCGTTTTTGAATGTGGTAAATTTTTTTAAATGAGTTCTCTAACAATAAATGTTTTCCGAATTGCTAAGAAACAGAAACGATACAAAATTTATATTAAACCATATTTTTTATTTCTATATTTGGTTTTCATCTATAAGAATTATTATTAAAAGAATATGCAAAATCGTGTCCTGTACCATTTTAGAGGGATGTTCACAATCTCTTCATTTCAGTTTGTATATAATAAATTAACAACTAATGATTAACAGAGTATATTAAAAAGCAGATCAATTTATTAAATGTATTAGAAATTTCGCAATCTTACAACGAGACAATCCTTATATTTTTAATTTGGTTATTTGTATCTCTCATCCCTTGCTATACCGTAAGTACTTGAATTAGTTATTCTAAAACAAAACGCAGAAAGTAATGAAAAATGTTAGAAACGCATACGTTTTTTTAAATTCTAAATAGTTTCTTGTAACGGGGTTTCATTCAGTTGGCTCCTACTTTTTGTATTTGAAATTCTTTAATAGTTTTGTTTTGGTTGTTGTCGTTCTATTATAACATCCACATTCCCCCTTTTCTTAATTTCCAGATATTAATTCAGATATTAATGTTTCAGCGTCTAATTTTATGAAATGTAAAAGATCGTCAACGGATTTCAATGAGTGTTTAAAAACAGCTATTCAAGATGCCTTGTCGAAATGTGAAAACGGTAAGCTGAATTTTTTCCATATGTTACGCTGTTTTTATTTCTTCTTTACTTTGTAAGAAAATCTAAATATAGCTAAATAGAATACTGTCAGTGTATGTTTTACAGATGATTTAAAGTAAAATTCTCAAAATCGCTCATACCTGGCAGAAGATCGCTTTGAGAGGTCATGTAATTCAGACTTGTTTTCGACTGTAGCACATTTACCACTCTTTTTCAGCACCCTGTTTAAATTTAACTGTAATTATATTATAATTTTTGAGACTTATTATAGCTCCTATTATATTTGATATAAAACATTAAATTAATTTTAATTTAATTAATCTGCAGGAGCTCCATTAAATGATAGAACCCGGCGTTAAAGCCTTTTGTAATATCATGCGAAAAATAAAAATCCAATATCTAAAGCATACTAAGTGTTCAGCAGCATTCCGCGCGTAGGGGCATCATTTCGGCAGATTGCTGAAAATTTACAAAATAGTGTCGGTTTGTTGAAAACGTCATAAAAAACAAGTATTCTACGATGAGTACAAGGTGGATTCCATACTTGTTAACCGAAGAACATAAAGCGAGTCGTTTGCAAATTGCGTCTTCTTTGGAGAGGAGATGCATTTTTGTGCTCAATTGTGAAATATATTTTACACTAGTTTACGTTGTGTCACACTACATCTCCACAATCAAAGAAATCCAAAACTGTGTTGTCATTTTTGGGATTTTCAAGGAGTGCTCTTCGTTGAATGCCCTACAGCAGGGGTGGCCAACAAGTCGATCGCGATCGACCGGTCGATCGCGAAGTCAATTTTGGTCGATCGCGAAGCCAACCTGGCAAGAGCCGTCGGGTTATGAGTGAAACAAATTAAATCAAGATTTTCAAGTTTTTACGTTATTTGTGTTTTCTGTTCTAAATTTTTTTTTCAACTCTAGATAGGTGAAGTCCACTAAATCGTATCATTATTGAATTATTTGAACGACTTGATATTTCTCCACAAAATTTTTGTGTGCTTTAATGGGACGCTAAATACTACTTTGTAGCCCATATCTAAATTTTATAACTTTCATGACGGCTAGGCGCTATCATGAACTATTTTTTTAATGATAATAGGGGTCGAGTAATACCTCATTTGGAAGATATTTTAATTCAGCGTCTGATCCTCGAGTTTCATAAAAAATATTCATCCAGAAAAAAATGACAGATGATTGAAAATAACAAGTTTATGGAAAAAGAAGGCACCCGGAAAATTTTGCGATTAGGGGTCCGGATATGTTGTTAGCCTCGTCGAGGACAACAACTTTCCCTTACGCCACTTTTCCGTAGCTCGTACCGTTCGGCCGCCAGGGGCGTCCAAAGTCGAAATACGAATTGACGTCCAGCACGTGTCCACGTCATCGCAGCGGGTCGGTCGCGAGCTCAATCTGTTCGTATAAGTACGGCGCATCGACGGCCGGTTCTAGGATCCCCGAATAGGGCGCGCGGGACTCCGGCTAAATTTTTATGCCGATTATTACTTCATTTTTCGACGTTTCGGCGTCCCGATAATTCTTTGGTTAGAGACATGCAAGCAATCTTCCCATTAATGTTCGGGTAATAAAATAAATTCTAAATCTGTATTTACCTGTAGCTAATTATAATTAATAAATATTGTTAATAATTACTCATGTTGTTTTAATTCCCCTGGACATGAGTTTTTTGGCCCGTTAAATATATGTATATACCTAAACATAGTATGTATTTCACACCTTCCCCCACTTAGACTACGCCTATGACAACAAGTCGATCGCGACACATTTTTAAGATAAAAAGTAGATCTTATGTACACAAAAGTTGGCCACCCCTGCCCTACAGAACGTCGTACAATAAATGCAGACTATTATTCGACATTTTTGCGCGATAAAGTTCAGCAGGGGATTATGTACAAACGGAAGAGAAGTTCTGTTTCTTTCTCCAAGATAATGCTCGCCCTCATACCGCTGCAAGAACAACTGAAACCATAAACAAACTACAGTTCTGTTCTTGCTTCCTCCGATTTTTATTTGTTTGGCCCTATCAAAGAATTTTTAGCCGGGAAAAGAATCCAGTAAAATAATAAAACACCGCTATTCTGAATCAACAAATATTTCAGGTTCGAATGAAATCTGGGTTAAACCATATCCGATATAGGTAGTTCATTTTACACCAAGTGAATTATTTTGTATGATCTGGACTTATGGTACTGTCATTGATTGTAATTAATTTAAATTAAAATAGAAATAAATATTGGCTTTTTTGAAATTGTAATTATTGAATAAATAATAATTTAATCCTTTGTATTTTGAAAACCGTTTATTTTAGGGCATAACTATTTATTTGGTCTAAAGATTAAGTACACAAAGTAGGGAACTCACGTCGTGGGACAACCTGTATGTTCCCCTGGCAGATAATTTGTCACGTTAGAGCATTCAAGAGTTGAGGTTTAGTGTCACAAAACAGCCAGTTTCGTTTTCGATGGGCCACTCCTATGTACCTAACTATTGAAGTTTTTAAGAAAATATGATTTCCATTTTCCATAGTAGTCAACTTTTTTCAATAATACAAATAGGTTACTATTGATTCTTGACAGCAATTATTTATTTCAGTAAGTTAGGCATAAAAATACAAACACAATAAAAAATAACATAAATACATTTTAAAATTAACTTTTCAAATCTACAATCATAAGTTATTTCTTGTTTTATTAAGGGGTATCTATCAACAACAAGCACTGCTTCTGCACTTTTCTGGAAAGAGCTTCTTTTTGGTTGGTGCAGACTCTTTTAGGTGTTTGTAAACAAGTTCTGTTCATTTTTGGTGTGGTCAAAACACCATGACAACGTTTTCTTAAGGAATTATATAAAAGTACAGATTTCTGCAAGCCAACAAGCTGTGAAGAAAAGTCATCTATTGTCCTGTCTTCCGCTTTCAAATTGTTGTTGTTGTTGTTCATGTCTTGATAACTCTGAATGTCTTCTTGGAGGGACTTCATTTCTTCTTGAAATTCATTACCAAAGCTTGTGAACTTCTGTTGCAGCTTATTAAAACTTTGGTGAAGTTTGAAAACGTGGTCACTTTCCTTGTTTGGGCTACAATTCATGGTCGTGCACTTCTTACTATAAGACGACTTATATGCCACAAAATCAAATAATTTTCAACTACAGGTGATATTAGTACAACAATCACAGAAAGTAAAAATTTCACACCAGACAATAACGAATTCATAGAAAACAAAAGGAAATACAAAAGTGCAAATAATCAAAGTATGTAACAGCAGTTTGGAGGGACTTCATTTCTTCTTCTTTAATAAGCTGCAACAGAAGTTCACAAGCTTTGGTAATGAATTTCAAGAAGAAATGAAGTCTCTCCAAGAAGACATTCAGAGTTACCAAGGCATGAACAACAACAATTTGAAAGCGGAAGACAGGACAATAGATTACTTTTCTTTTATTTGATTTTGTGGCAGAAACAGATGCTGCAGGTGCAGGAAAGTTGTACTCGTTTTTGGTAATTTCAGAAGTATTTTCAAATCTTCACATCTTGACAAGAGGCGTACTGCTTATTTCGTGAGGATTAGTTGTTAGCTCCTAAAACAAAACAAAAATTGTTAAATAAAATATGTTAGTCAAAAGTTATTTTCTCTCGTATCAAGATTAGTCAAAACAAATATTAAATAAGAATAGAATGCCTACGCATTTGCATATTTCATCTACATGTAGTAAAAATATACAGACTTAAGTTTGTCAAATGTTTATTAATATATTTATTATAACTTTAATACAAAATAAAATGTATACTTCTGATACGAACACATCTAATCAACTACTACATTTTTAAGCAGTGCTGCCACACACTAAATCTAGGTAGTTATGTTACAAAGTTTCTATAAGTGCTCCACATATATGAATTTGAAAATGCACAGGCAAAATTCCAAAAAATTGCAAAGCGTTTAAGTTAATCTTCAGCAACTTAAGAACTATTTTTTTGGATTTAAGTATTTCAAAATATTTGCCAACTACTGGCTTACAAGGAATTGTCAAACCCTAGCTGATTAACTTCACCTAAACCTATCTTTAGCTAACATAATCTTGAAGTAACCTAACTTTAACCAACATAACCCTATTTTAATCTTAGGTAATCTAATTGAATTTAACCTGACCTAACTCTATGATTATCCAATATAATCCCAACGTACTCCCATCCCAGTTTAACCTAATTGCATTCCAACCTAACCTAATCTACCTTAAGGTAGGTAAGCTAAACCTAGCATTAGCCAACATAATCCCATTGTAACTTAACAACCTAACCTAGTCAAAACCCATTTACCTAACATACTCTGATCCTAACCTTACTTAACAATACCCAACCAACCCGAATGTAGCCTAAAGCAACCTGACGTACAAGTAATTGAATCGAACGTAACCTAAACCTAATTTTAGCTAATACAATCTTAACCTAACCTAACTTTATCTAACGTAATCGTATCCTAATATAATCTAACCTAATCAAACCCCAACTAACTGAATCTATCCTAATCGAAACTAAAATAATCCTAACCTAACCTGACATAATACCATCAAACCTAACTTAACTTACAGTATCCCATTAGGTATAACGTTGCAGAACACAAATTTAACGTATCTCTGTCAAACATAATCCTAATGTTACCTAATGTAACTGAATCTGCCCTAATCCAAACTAAAATAAGCTTAACCTAACCCAATAATATTTTCTTATTTAAATGATTTTTTTTCGATTTATACGATTTAACACTGTAAATAAGCAAACAAAATGTGAATAAAAAACTGTATAATAATTATACAGGGTGATTCAGGCTATACTATTTTTTCCTTAGTGAGTTTATTATTAGGAATTGATTAACTATTTATGGTATGCATGATATGTTTCGAAGGATGTTCTACAAGAAGGCGTAGTCAGTTTCTCGATTGAACGTCAAAGATGCGATATTCACTTTTTTCAAATGTAACCGCAATTCTTTGTTGATTAAATTTAAAGTTCTCTAGATTCTATTAGTATTTTTCCAATTTTCTTTATTTTAAAAGGGCAAACAATTTCCTTTATAAATTAAATAGCAGGCCGGGTGTCTTATCCGTGAAAATAATAAATAAATAAAGTTTTACAGGGTACCTATCACAAACTAAAGTAGGTAACTGAAATAAACGCCAATACAATATTTGTTTATATAAAATTTGTTAACGCAGTTTCGTAGTGACAGGTCGCTCTTTAGTTTTTTAAGAAATATTTTTTGGACATAGTATGTGTGACGTTTTGACGCCAATCAACAAACAGGTTGTAAAGCACCTTTCGAAACATATGCCTTTCAAAACTGGCCAACAAACATTCCTATTAGAATCAGTAAAAAAAGCCGTATAGATTGGCTCACTCTGAACCTATAATTCACATGGGATGCATTTTATATCTAGATCCACTTACGTTGTTTCTGTTGATTTTGGGAAATGCGTTCGAAAAACATTAAAATCAAAGAGTAAAATTCATGTAAAAAGAAGTCGTATGATGATAATCAAACTTCCGCATACACATGAGAGGCAGAAATAACATTTGTGTCAAAAGATCAAAATCATTCGATAATTTTTTTCATGTTTTTTCCCAGTTATAAGTTTTTATTTTTCTCTTTGAAAACAAGAGCTAATATTATAATAAAATGAAGCATTAAGACTTCTCTGTTTTGTCTTCTGACTAGTAATTTTTAATATATAGAGTTAATCACGTAGGTACGAGTCTGAGAGAGTAAAAATGCAACACAAAATGCACATAATCGAATATATCGAAAATGTATATGCCGAACACTTAGTGTAGTTTACTGTATGCAATGTAAATAAAGCTATTTTTAGAACATTAATTGTCAGGAAATCAGGCAACATGGCAGATGCAGTAATGTGCATAAGATGGTATGGAAACTGTACAAAAAGTATACAGTGGTGGCAATAATGTTAGCAGAATGAAAGGAGTCACTAAGGTACGTCATATGAAAAAAATATACACTTAAAGCCACATAGACAAACTTTAAAACGAGCGATCGACCTGATATTTCGTGGAGAGTAATATACTTCAATAATTTTGGCTAAATGCAGCATTTCTAGTGGACGCAATAAAACTGGGTTATGAAAAGTAGTAGGATTTATATATATATATATATATATATATACAAAATTAACGAAATCTACATACCTGTATTTTTCAATTAAAAGATTATTTTGTCTTTGGTTAAGAACACATCACAATGCGGCTAACCAACATTGCTAGATTAATGGTAAATTGACAGCAATTTGAAATGCGATTACGGTTAGTGTCGCGATTACAACTAACGTGAATATAAATAATGGTTTCATGTATACTATTTACTATTAAATTAATTTAATTTACTATAATTATATAAGTATATACACAAGAATACAAACTTTATTGCATACTAATTAAATTAAACACAATGGGCAACCTTTATTTCTCTTAACTGTGGATATACATATGCATTGTAATTTATGTTGCCCTTGGAACAAGGTTGAATATGTAGTAGTTGATAAGATGAAGGCAAAATGATCAACTAATTGAAAGACACCTGTGACCAAATTTATAACAAAATTCAGTATTCATAGAAGTTTTACTTGTGTTAAACATCATCACCATAAGTGGTACTACAACCCTTATAGAGTCTACAATCTTCTTCCACCCCAATCTATTTTTAGCTTGCGTTTTCCAGTTATTTATCTACAATTTTTACGTCTTTTTCTACTTGGTCCATGTATCTAGTTTTTTTCTTTCCCATCGCCTTTTATCTGTTGGTGTATGTATGTCTAATTATTTTTTGTGTGGATTCTATGTCTGAAATTCTTTCTACATAACCTGTCCATCTCAGGCTTCCGAATTTTATATTTTAACGATGGCTGGTTGTTACATGCCAATCGAGCTTGATGGAAAAGGGCCTACCGCTTAGCTCAGCGGAGAAGGGGGGAGTTCGTGAAAATCGCTTATCGGAGAAAATCTTTAGTTGTGTACAGGGCGAGTCAAAATAAGTGGGCGCCACCTTCCAAGTCGAGCTGGTTGTGTAGGTCCTCGTGGAAGGCCGAGAAGCCAACAGCTCACGGGGATGGAACCTACCTTTTATTGTGCCTCCACCTATATATTTAAAGCTTGCAAAATTCTTACACCAGCAAGTATACAATAGGCACAATAAGAGACAGTAAACTTTAAAACACATATAAGAAATATTTGACATATGACAATACAACGAAATGGCAAGTTATAACACAAGTTTGAATTACAGAATTTTAATTCTTGAACGTTCAAAGAAACTCGTCGCTGTTGACGCACAATATTTATGTTGTCATGAATCTTTGTGGCCAACGGCGTAGAGTTCACAGGAAAATTACACCATATAAAACAAATTTCTCAAACTTTATACTTCAAATACAGTCCACAACTGAAGGTCGCTTCCTGTTTCCAGATACCAAAAAAAAAAAACGATTCAATGATATTGAATTTTGCAAGTTGCACGTAGGTTTTTGCTTCACAAAACACAAAACTTTAG
>JABXWE010021949.1:0-21780 GCA_014611495.1 Limonius californicus | reverse complement strand
TTTTATTATTTTTTTCATTAAAGATAGGCCGGAAAGTAAATAAAAATGAGTCCGGTAAAAGCTTTTACCGGACTATCACAATAATTTTCTGGCTCGGTCCGACAAAATGAGATTTTCTGACCTAAAAATAAACCGGAAAGTACTAATTTCAGGCCGGTTTTAAAAAAACTACTATTACCTACAACTGTTTGATTTTATTATTATTACGTAACTAAAATAGCCTTGACAACGGTTGGGAAGAAGACGTTTAACGCACTTGTGCTTTCGAGGTTTCCAAAAAACACATGTGTTTTTTGTTTACAGAAATGTCAAATCGAATTACAGAAATGAATTAATATGCGTTTTTTTAATGGCGCCCAAGAACAATGAAGCAATCAACAAACCTTAGCAAGGCGCTTAGCAACGTCGTAAAATGACGATTTGACGGGATAGTATCAATTTCTACATCGGCGTATAGCGACATGTCCACCAGTTAATTTAATTTAATTTATCGGCGTATGCCGAAGTGTCTGTGAAAGGGTTTCAAAGAAACCCACAAAATACGTAAATAATATATTACATACGTTTATTAAGTATTATGCAGACTATTAATAAGTTTTAGATTAAATAAATTAAATCGTTAAACATTGATGCAATATATACAATGGTAATTTTAAGAGTCCATTAATTCAAAATAATATAAATGAAGGGAGATACAAAGCAATCTATAATATTAAATTGGTCTTTATTGGATAGGAAATTTTAAATGGATATTCAGAAATATTCAAATTTTTAATAATAGCAACCTTAATTCATCAATCATTAAATGTTAAAAAAACATTTCCACTTTCTTCACTACAAACATGAAGACGTCTTGTAGAAGCTTTCTTAACTCTGTTTAATATCTGGCGCTTAATATTTCTAAAAACTGTTTTCGTGCGATTTTTCATGTCCTCTTAAGTTGTTGGCACTATTTCATACACTTCCTGCTTTGTATGTTCCCACAGGAAAAAGTCTAGTGATGTTACCCCTGGCGATGTTGCAGGCCATGAAATATCACCTCCTCGATCAGTCCATCGGTTTCCTAGACAGTCATTTTGGTGGTAATGGGCAGGGGCACCTACATGTTATAAATAGATTAATCGACGTGTTTCAAGATCAATACCCTCCATTAAAATGGACAAATTATCCTCTAAAAATTTGCGGTACCATTCTCTGTAGAGGGGAACGCGGTGACCAATGATAATCAGAATTTCTTGAAATAATCCTTTTTTTAAAATTTGCTCTAGCAGCTGCATGGACTCTCTAGTCTAGAATTCTAGATGAATGGACAGTTACCCTATCTTGCTGCCACCACATTCCAGATGTACTCGTATTCTCTACAGCAGGAAGCACAATCTGTCTCAATATTTCGCAATATCTGTCGCCCGTAACTGTTACTGTATTCCCGCTACAATCCTCAGAAAGTACGGGCCTAGCACCCTTTCAGACGTAACTCCGCACTAAACCATGACTTTGAGGGGGTGCAATTCGCGTTGATAAAAGACACTGGGATTTTAAGTGCTCCAAAACCTGGTATTTTGCCTGTTCACAATGAAGTGCTGATGTTCAACATAAAATTTAATAACTTTTACGTGTTGTTCTGTACAAATTTTTCCCAAACTTCCAATTTTACATATACAGCACAAATATAGCAGTGATGATGATGATGATGATTGATAATTTCTATGGGTCGGAGCAAGCTCCTGCACTTAGGCCACCAGGGCCCATTGTGCTCCCTTGGGGTTACAGAAGACTTCACTCCCTGAACAGGTCCGTCGCTTCGGCAAAGGACAGAATCCTGTTCAAAGGCGTGTCTTGAATGTCTCTTGGTTTAAGAAAGGGAGAGCCAAGGTGTTTGTGTCTTAAGGCCACTATGCCTTGCATTTGCAGAGGACATGTTCAGAGGTTTCCTCTTGCTTTTGACATTTCCTACACTGGATGTTTAACACAATCCCTATAATGTGGAGATGATTGTTCAGGTGTCCGTGGCCTGTAAGGAGGCCTGTTATTATCCTGATTTGTCATCTGCTTAGATTCAGAATATAGTCCGCCGATTTAGGCGTAGGGCTCTTGATTAAGGCTCTAGCCTGTCTGGGTGTGAGTCTGGAGGTCCAAGAGTGTGAAATTGCGCGTTTGCGTAATTCCAGATCTCGTGCCTCACATATTTGGGGGCTATTCCAAAAGCTGGCTCTGGACCTACTAAAGGTTCAGAGGCCCCAGCGACAGCTAGGGCATCAACTTCCTCATTGCCACTTATTCCACTATGACCCAAAACCCATAGGATTTTCACGTAATTCTCAGCTGAGAGTTTGACGAGTGTAGCTCGACATTCTTCAATAAGCCTAGACCTTATCTTGGAAGATATTACGGCCTTAATAGCCGCTTGACTGTCCGATCAAATATAGATGTATTTACCTCTATAACTTCTACTGAGGTTTTCATTTGCACAGGCAGTAATCTCAGAGATTTCTACCTGGAAGACCGTAGGATATTTGCATAGGGCAAATTTGAGTTTGACGCTGGCTTTGTCCCCATATACACCGGTGCCGGTACCTTTTCTATTCCGTGACCCGTCTGTATACCAAACTAGGCCACCGGGTTTAAGAAAGGGCCCATCGTCCGAGAACCATTCTACCCGGAGAGGGATGTGAACCTTATAGGGTATGCTAAAGGAGAAGTAGGAGGTCATACCATCACTTCGCCTTCAATTTGGAGGCAACTCTGGCATGTCCTACGTTTTCCTGAGTCGGTTTCCATTGCCCCGTACATATCAGCCTATGCGCTGCCGCTCTAGCCTCGGCCTCAAGCACAAGGTGAAGGGGCGCGACCCCAGCAGCACTTCCATGGCCGCTGTCGGGGTTGTTCGCATTGCGCTCGTAATGCCCAGACAAGCTAATCTTTGCACACAGGCGAGTGTCGTCCTTGTAGTGGTCAGTTCTGATCGTGGCCACCAGACAAGGGCGGCGTATCTTAACAGCGTGCGTACTACAGCCGTGTAAAAGCAGAATATGATTTTAGGCTTCAGCCCCCAGGTTTTGCCTAACGCGTGCCTGCATGTCCAGTAGGATGCGCAGGCCCTTTGTTCTTGTCTATTCACATGACTTTTCCAGGTTAGCCGAGCATCAAAGTCAACGCCTAGATATTTGACCTCACCTGTTACGTCATGTGACTTGTTGAAGATGGAGGGTTCTCTATACCCTGTCATCTTCCGTTTTCGTGTGAACAGGACCAGCTCGGTCTTTGATGGTTTGATCGACAATTGATTCCTGTTACACCAGTCTTGCACAATATTTAGGGCACCTTCGGTAGCCCTGTTTATTGTGCCGAGAAATTTACCGGCTATAAGGATAACCAGGTCATCCGCATAGCCTTGAGTGTAAAACCCTTGCTTGTTGAGCCGCCGGAGGAGTCCATCAACCACGAGGTACCACAGGAGCGGCGAGTGAACGCCTCCCTGTGGGCACCCGCTGCCGGCGGATACTCCCACGGAGTCTCCTCTGAACGTGGCTTTTATGTTTCTGTGTTTAACCTAGCTATGGTGGATTCGATTCCACGCTGTAAGACAGCGTTATGAATGGATTCAAAGGTCGTTCGGTCAAACGCTCCTTCGATGTCCAGAAATGTACCGAGAGCGTACTCTCCATGAGTTAGCACCTTTTCGACCTTATGGACGATTTGATGAAGGGCCGTCTCTGTGAATTTGCCTCGTTGGTAACCATGTTGATTTGGATGTAATAGGTATTGCACCAGACATCCGTCTCGAATGTGGCGGTCTACCAGTCTTTCCTGCACTTTCAGTAGAAAGGAGGTAAGGCTGATCGGTCGAAATGCCTTTGTCTGGAAGTAAGAGTCTTTACCCGGTTTAGGTAAGAATATAACTTTGGCCGCTCGCCATGGAATAGGGACATATCCCATGGCAATGCAGCCTCGTAATATATGGTACAGAGGCCGAATTAGCATTTCCAGTCCCTCCTGAAGGAGGGCCGGGAAGAAACCATCAGGGCCTGCAGCTTTGAAAGGGGCAAATGTTGAAATTGCTCATTTTGTGCGTTCAAACGTTACGACTTTGGAGACTTTGAAACCGTTGACGTATTCTGAATTCAAATCTTCAATTGACGAAATGTTTACTTCTCTAAAATGCTTTTGAACTTAATCTGACCGAGTTACTATTTGAAAAAAACAATCAACGACTAAAGACTTATAATAAAAACGAACTTTCATCCTCTAATTAAAAAAAATGTTTTTAAAGGGTTAATAGTATTTGGGTAATAATAACATGGTTTTAGAAGTTCTGATACTGTAAATAACTTTCCCGGATATTACGTTTGGCGGATATAAGGAACAAATAATTACAGTCTAAAGGTTTCCTTATAACCGAATTGAACAGTATGTAATTTTATGTAGAATTTTTCTGTTACTTCTAATATTTCTTTCTGTGTTGGATATCTGTCACATTTCTACTTCAGGTTTCCTTTTTTTATTTTTAGCGTTCAATTTTCTTTTCAGTTCTTCTAAGTTTCCATTTTCTTCCAGGTAGGTGTTCTGTTGTTTGTTTTCATTATTTTGGAGTTTTTCTACTTATTTCACTTCCTATTGTTGCGCTAGATGAAGACATCTTCTTTGAAAATGTAACTGGGGATGAGATCTGGGTACATCACTGGGACCCACCGATGAAACAATAGTCCATCCAATGGCTTCATAAGGGCTCTCCACCGCCCAAGAAGGCGAAGACGCAATTCTCAGCGGGAAAAGTGATGACCACAGTTTTCTAGGATGCTGAAGGGTTTTAATGGTTGAGTATATACCGAGAGGGTCTACAATAACAGGGAATGTCTACAAAGAAACAATAATCAATTTTAAAGCATCTATAGAGAGAAAAGACCTCACAATTCTGCCCAGAAAACTGTGCTTCTGCACGACAACTGCAAGGTGCCTAAAGCACGAATCGTTAAAGAAGCAATTGATAAATGCGGCTTTAAGAGGAATTACCAGATCCACCGTACAGTCGTGACCTCGCCCTCTGTGACTATTATCTCTTTCCAAAACTCAAAATCGTTGGAATAAGTGTGTAAGCGTTAATGATTCTTATATTGAAAAATAAAATTTTGTTTGTGCTCTAACTTGTTTCCTTCCTAAATTTGAAAAGTGGGAAAGTATTAATTTCCGTCGCTATGGAAACAAATAGTGGGTAGTAAATTGAGTTGCCTACATTTGTTTGTTTGTTTTTATTTAACTTCGGCCTATTTCTGCTATTATGGCTAACCACCGACGCTAGGGAGCGATCCTACCACACCTGGAAATTTAGCCTATTTAGGCGCTCCTTAGAGAATCTTTGAGAAGCTCTATCGCTGAAAGGAAACCCTTTTGACCATACATTTATTAACAAGAAATGTTTGTTTTCATGTATACTTTAAGTCCTAGAAGTTTGTCGATGAAAAATTATTCTGCATCTTTTGCATGTTGACACCGAGATCTCCACTCATCGGCAGAAAAAGTGTCAAAAAATTAATTGCAAAATTTGTCGACGTCTGTCAGATTAAAGGTTATATTTCGTTGTTCCACGTACTGCTTTAGCAATGAACACACGAGTTCAATAGGATTTACATCGGGGTGATATAGAGGTATAATCTATTCACGATTGATTTGCCATCCAACAGGCTGTGGAAATCTGGGGGAATGTGTGGTATCATTGAAATTTGTCAGTTAATTAAGTTGGGTTATGCTAGTTTTTCTTAATGGAGGTTATGTTTTTTGAAAGCAAGCAATGTTGCCAGTGGAGCTCGTTTGTTCATTTAACGTCTGCCTATTTCTGCTCAATATTGGTTTATAATACTTAGATATAATAATGATTTCATTATAAATAAAATAATAACTATAATTTAAATGTTGTCGTAACACATACCAAATACATATTGCTGTTCTTTTTACACGAGAATTCTGAACTCAAATCGTATGTATACAGAACATATTCCACGCCATTCTTTGTTGTCCTATATTTAGGTCTTACAGCAAATTAAGAAGAATTAACGTCCATGCCGCTCATGTTTCAAATTGATATTATGGTAGTCCAGTGGTTGACTGTTTGTCTCTGGTGCTAAGAGACCCAAGTTCGTATTCCACTGAGGTCAATGTTTTTCTCGGGCGAGATAAAAGCTGTAAAACACTCATTCACAATTTAGGTGCCAAAAGAATATCCCCTACCCTATTCCACCTACATGCTATCACTAGAAGTATCTGAATCATCGGCACCCTCCGATTCTGAATCAGATTCCCCAATTGAAATAATGAAAGGAGGAATATTTTCAAACGATAGATTCTCCATATGTTTTGTCCAGTCTTCCGAAATAAGTTTTTCACAATGCTCACAGAAATTTTGCCACATGTCGGGGGTACATTTTGAAAAAGCCTCACGCCATAAATTTGCAACCTTGTCTTTCGATTTTGGCTGCGCATTTATGTGCTTATTGTAATAGGTCTTACAAAACCCCGACGCCATTTCAATTGGGTTGTATTGACAATGGTATGGAGGCAATCGAAGAACCTCATAGTTGCGCTTTTCAAAATTTCGTCAGTTACGTATCTTTTATTTCCGTCTGCTGTAAAAGGTTTAATTAACTCCCAAAGTTTTTCTTAGTAATTTTGCCATGAATTTCGACATTGTGGTGGTTAATCAACCATTCCTGCAATACAGCTTTTTTGCAAGAAAATGTGGCCGGCTTGTCAAACTGCACTGAATGATACGGTGCGTTGTCCATAACCACGACATATTTTTATTGCAACTTGTCCAAAGCAGGAATCAGCTGATTAACCAACCAATTTTGAAAAATTTCCCCATTCATAGTTTTATGATAGTGTCTGTCGTTGTTTGAGTCTAGTAACATGTCGCACCCTTCCAAAAAGCCTAAATTACATCCCGCATTCAAAATCGTGAACGTGTTTCCCTCACTTTTAATTTTGGCTGGGTTACTTTGAAGATCGGTTTCGTGTACCCATTGGCGACTCGCGGATCCATTTTGGTACATCCACGTTTCGTCTAGGTACATGAATGTCATATTTTCACTAGAATTTTGATATTGGAGAAATTGTCTCAAAAATGTAATTTTGAATGCAACGACGTGTTTTTGTTCACATAAAATTTTGCGTCCATTCACCATATTGTGTTTGTAACCCATTGATTTAATAATTTTGAATAAAGTAGACCTGCCCTCCTTGTATTCCAAATTTTCGCGAGAGTCAGCCAAGAGTTTGTCGAGAGTAAAATGTTCATTCTTCAGATAATACTGCCAAATTAGTCGTTGCAAATCTTTTCTAAACGAAGTTGTTTTGATAACATACATATGCTCTGAGTGAGAAATTGCAGCTCTGACCGTAAAGCAATAAATATTTTAACCTCTACAGAGTTTTATTTTCTAAGCTCAACTACTTATTATAGATTACGAAGCTGAAAATACATAAAGACATCCTGCGAAACACCACATAACCTATTATACCAAGGTCTGCAACGTTGCAGTGTCACCAATTATTTTTATTGTGCAATTTATGTATGTTGTAAAAAACGTGTATAGTGCGCTTTTTGATAAAACGAATTCGTGAATTTTTCATCCCGTACCTAATTATATCTGTAATTTAAGTTTAGCAACGACTACTTGGTGGTTCAGTTATATTTAGTTAATAAATGATACAAGTAGATCTAGTAGTTAAGATGAAATTTAATTTAATTTTCGAATTTTATCCTTATGTGACATATGTATGACAAAATCGAGTTGTCATAAAATTTGAAGTACCTTAGCGATTCTGCGGCCATCTAGCGGTCAACATTTTTGCACCCCCCGGTCAACAATGTAAATATTAGGAAGTGACAACACCATACAAAGGGGGTGGAGTTTGGTTTCCATGCATCTTGAACATAACCTTATTTTTAAACGTCAAAATGTATTGGCAACTATACCTTTTAACATCTCCGTCAACCATTTCAACTTTAAATATATATTTTCTTTTTATTAAATAATTAATGTGCCGTAACTGCTATGGTTTTTGACACATAGGCAAAAAAAACATTACATTGATATAGATTACCTTAGAATAGTTAGTACATTATATTTTATTAATTAATAAATATATTTGAAGTTGCTAATTTGACTACCTTTTTAAGCTGTAACCATATGCGTGATTTTCCTTCTACCCCTCATACCTAGTTCCTGGTTTTGTTTATATTTTTATTTAAATTCTGATTTAATGAAACTCCGAACTAGGGGCCAAATCTACTACTACTATTGGAAGTACATGTACATGCCAAACTGAATTACCTTTTACAATAATTTCTTAAAATAAACGCGTTTGCTGATATTTGAAGTCCAATACTGCAACGTTTGACAACTTTAGCAGCTATCTCGACTATCAAAATAATAAACACCAGCATCCGTATCTATTGTCAAATGCCGAAAGTTTACGATTTTCGTACATAAATAAAATAAATACAAAACTTTGTAATACTCCACAGAAAAACTACAAAGCAATGGATTTAGTGCAGTGTCAGTTTATGTCACTTATAATAATACTCTTAGTCATAAATATAGGGTTAGTAATAGGAGTTTTTTTGAAATGGAATGCTGCGCGCAAGTACTGTAAAGGAGGACGTTACAGTAGATCTCTGTACAACGAAATTATGGATGAATCTACAAATGACAGAAATATTAAAGAATATCCGTTTATAATCGCAATAACCTATAATCAAAATGGTAATGTTGATGCCGAATTGCATTGTGGAGGCGTGATTGTGGGAGCTTTATGGGCACTTACTGCAGGACACTGTATAGACATGCTAAAGGATATTCCCTATGAGAAACTATCGGTTTATGGAGGTAACAAACTGTGGAGGATTGCAATAAAACATGAAGTTGTTTTCATGGTTCATCCTGATTCGTACAACAATGATACATTTGACGCCGATGTTGGTTTAATAAAAGTCAGACAACCTTTTGAAGGCGATTTTGAAAAATCAATACCGGTATGCGATAGCTCTTATAAATACCAAGCAAACACCACTGTTACCGCGGTGGGTTGGAGTGGAGCGTATTTTGGAAATGAATATATAGGGCACGACATTCTAGACAGTGCGCAGATTGTGATTTTAGATTATCAGTATTGTGAAAATGTGTATAAGAAAATTGAAGAACAATTAACGGATTCCATGTTTTGCGCTGGTTCTTACACGGGTAAAAAACCTGCATGTCATTTAGATTCGGGTGGGCCTTTATTAGATGGTGAATTTTTAATTGGAGTAGTGTCATGGGGAAGAGATTGTGGGAAAGTGGATCAACCAGCAATATATACAAAAGTTTCTGTTTTTCAGAAATGGATACAAACTGTCATGCAAAACGAACAGAAACAATTAAATTAATAAAAGCAAGTTTATACTTACCGTGTAAGTTTTTATGTTGTTTCGTTCTTCTTTTTCTTTTTTATCTTCCCACACTGTGTATGGTTTTGAGTGAAATCTTCAACCATTTTCTGAAACTCCTTCTGTTTCCAGCAATGTTGTTCATGTAATTCCTAATTTTTTTTCGCTACTATCTCTGACAGGTGGTCTTGCTGTTGTATCTTTGGTATACCTTTTCTTCTCTTCCTAGCTATGGCCATGTTTGTTATTGTTCTTGGTACTTTTTTGGTCCATTCTTTTGAGATGACCGTTACGGCTGAACTGTTTCTTTTCCACTTCAACCACTAAGGGGAGTAGTCCAAGTTCCCCTCTCATATTCTTATTTCTCATTGAATCTCTTCTACTTTTTCCTACAACCTACTTAAACTGTTTCATTTCCCGCTGTGATTTTTGATTTATGCTTGTCTAACATTACCCATGATCGGGCTCCATATGTATGTCATTGTAGTCCCGTAGATAGTTTTGTATATCGTCATTTAATTTTAGTTTTAAGGTTCTTTTTTACCAACTAAGTAATTTGTTACTGATTGATAATACATACATTTTATTTCTATACATTCTATTTTTCCTTTTCTATATATTATATATATATATATACAACGCGGCCGTGAAATGTCCTCCCCTCCATATAACTTTTGAACGACTTGATATTTCTTCACAAAATTGTGTGTGCTTTAATGGGAAGCTGAATACTAGTTTTCAGTACATATTTAAATTTTATAACTTTCAAAATGGCGGCTAGCCGCAAAAATTTATTAACAGTGGAAGTGTGCAAAACAGGAAAAATCCTGGACGACCCGCAATTTCAGAAGACCAACAAATTCGGATAGTCGGTGAAATGGTAGTATATTCTCACCAATCAACTTCATATGTAGCGGCGGTATGCTATGTATCGGCGACCACTGTCAAAAATTGTTTAAGACGGCATCAGTTCCATCCATGTAAAATGAAGATTTTACACCAGTTGATTGAAGATGATACGGATAGACGCATTGAATTTTGTGAGGTTATGGCCCAAACCATTGCAAGAAACCCATCCTATCTCCGCAATATCTGTTTTACTGACGAACGCACATTTTTAAAAATGGGTTTGTTAACAGACAAAATGTAAGATATTGGTGCGATGAAAATCCCCATGTTTTCCAGAAAGGTCATACCCAATTTCAGCAAAAATTGAATATGTGGATAGGAATACTTGGAGACCATATCGTAGGTCCCTTATTTATCGAGGGAAACCTTACTGAGGAATTGTACTTGAACATGCTGGAAAACCTCATCCATCTGTTGATCGTTGAGATTGCTGAAAATAATCCAAACGATTTTCATATTCCAGCAAGATGGCGTTCCTCCGCATTTTAGCAGACAAGTTCGCAATTATTTCGATGCAACGTATCCTCGACGATGGATTGGTAGTTGTGGTCCAACAGAATGGCCTCCGCGATCCCCTGACCTGACTCCGTTGGACTCTTTTTGTGGGAGTATCTTAAATCGAAAGTTTTTCAAATAGAACCCGATTCCCTTTTGGATTTACGACGTAAAATAACAGAGGCTTGTGCAAATATCGGAGTTGAAACTTTCTAGAAAGTACAGGAAGAGATATTAAATAGGTTTTTCTATGGCCAAGAAGTTCAGGGAGCACACTTTAAACATTTATTAAAATAGTATTACTATTCAGTTTTTGTTGTATAAAATAAGTTTTGTTGTGTTTTAGAAGCCTTTTCTTCTTCTTTTTCTTCATTATTCAATGGTGAACATTTCGAAAGCATATCTTTTTTGCTTTAATTCTTAGTTTTTTCCATAAACTTGTTATTTTTAACCATCTGTCATTTTTTTCTGGATGGATATTTTTCTATGAAACCCAAGAATCAGATGCAGAATTAAAATACCTTTCCAATGAGTTGTCACTCGACTCCAATTTCCATTTAAAAAATAGTTCAAGATGGCGCCTAGCCGCCATTTTAAAAGTTATGAAATTTAAATATGGGCTAAAAAGTACTAGTTATATATATTTGATGTAAGTATGGTTCCTAAATATTCAAAGCTGATTACCACTTCCAATCTTTTTCCATTTATCTTATATTTATATTTCCTTATTCCCTTCCTTCTTCTGCCGTTGTTCTAGGCATTATTTTACTTTTATATACATTTATTTGCATTCAATACATTTATTTTTCGTTGAATTTCTGTTTTATTGTCGCTACTAGTACGATATCATCTGAATATACCAGATCTAAGGTCCTAATCGGCCTCAGGTTTTGGTATCCTCTCGCGAATGGTCTTGTTTTTGTTTTACACTTTTTAATTATTTGGTCCATGGAAAGTAAATAGAGGAAGGTGTTAAGACTGTCTTTTCTGTTTAATTCCTTTTTCCATTTTAAATGTTCCTGATTTTGCGCCATTTAGTCTCACGACGCCTTTTACTTTTGCATACACGCTTTTGATTATTGTTCGTAGTTTGGGGTTTACTTGTTTTTCTTCTAATGTCTTTCAGATTTCTTCTCTTGGGACTGTATCGAAAGTTGAAGTTAGGTCTAACAAGGTAAGATATACGCTCTTATTTTTTTCTAATATTTTTTCCACTAGTATTCTCAATGTATTTCCTGCGTTTGTCTTCCGGGCGGAACGTTGCATGTTCTTCTTCTAGTTCCGCTTCTGTTTCTTGCCTTAGTCTTCTTTCTATTAGTTTGGTGTACATTTTTAGTGCTACTGGTGATTAGCATATTGGTCGATAGTTCCCACAATTTGTCTGTCGTTTCCCCTTTCTTGTAAATTGGAACTACTATGTGGGACTCCCATTCTTTTCGAAACTTCCCTGTTTGTCATGCTTGTTTGTCAATCTTTCACAGCCACTCTTTCAGTCTTTAGCAGTTCGGGTGCGACGTTATCTTCTTCAGTCGCCTTTCAGCTTCTTAGAGTTGTAAAGACTTCCTGTACCTCTTCTGCACTTATTTCACTTTCTTCATTTTCTCCAGTGCCGTTTCCAGTTCCTGCTTCGTTTCTTGGTTGGTTGTTTATCCTGCCATCCCTCTCAAACTTTATCTCGCAGTGCTACTTCCATGTTTGTAAAATGTCTGCTATTGTATTTAGCTTCCCATTTGTTTCTCTTACCTTTACACACATTTGTTTCTTCTGGCTGCCTTTCAATCTGTTAGTTGTACGCCAGACTTTTTCCTGGTTACCATTGAAATGTTGTTCCAATATTTTTCCAAATTCTTCCCATAACTCCGCTTTTGCTTGTTTTATTATGCTTTTTGTTTTATTTGGTTTTTGGCGGTAGACGTCTTTGTCTTCTTCTGTTTTGGATATTTTGTACCATGTTTGTTTCTTCTTCTTCTTCACTTTGTTTCTTACTGTCTCATTCGAGGAATTTGTTCTTCTTTCGGTTATAATTTATTTTGTTAGTGCCGTCAACCTCTTCTACTGTTATTATTGCGATTTCTCTTAGTTTTTGCCATCTACTCATTTCCATTCTCCGCTTCTATCTTTTTTAGATTTTCAGTTAATTTTCTTTGATTTTCTTCTTACTCTCTCACTGTTGTTTCTAACTCTCCTAACTTGATTCTTGTATTATTTTTTATTATGAAGCTTTGCCTTAGGGGTACATCGCTTTTGGTGTGAGACAAGGCTAAGTTAGTTTGTGCAATGCACAACAGGGCCCGACTCTGCTGGGTACCGTGTTGGTGTGAAACCGTGCTTGGCTTGCCTGTTGTGTCTGAATGTTTTTGTTTAGGGTCTTGTTACTCCTCTAATGCGATCGTAACACGAGGAGTGTCATTAATTTGACCCCCAATGGCAAATGGAGACGGGGACCCAGTACCGATCACCCAGGGAATTAGAAAAATTTCCGACCCTGGGGAGATTCGAACCGGGAAGCGTTTGGACTATTACATCCAAAGGCTTGGTTCTCTACCACTGAGCTATCTCCGCCCCAGTTTTTGCTTTACTCTACTAGGCATTTTAAATAAGGTGTCTGATATCAATAATCGGTGGCCTGTTGTTAGTTCTGCTCCTCTAATAACTTCTACATCTTATATGGCATACTTTATTGATTTTGTGTATGTTATAATTATAAACTATAATTTACTTTTGTTCTTCGCCTTCCACTTTATATGAAATTTTGTGGATTAATTTGTGATTGTAAAAGGAGTTGTGTGTGCGAGCATTTCAATCTCCTATTATCACAACGTGCTTATTTCATAGATCTGTATGATACCTACATTTTCATCAAGTTGTTTGTATGTTTGTTTGTTTTATTTAACGTCGGCCTATTTCTGCTACTATGGCTAATCACCGTCGCCAGGGAGCGATCCTACCACACCTGGAAATTTAGCCTGTTTAAGGGTTCTTTTGACGTGCCCAACTACACTTGGACACGGGGCCTACGATTTTACTTGCTATCCGAGAACAAGGGCCGTTTTAGCGTTTTTTATCGCTCAGAAAAAAACCACCGACCTCGGCGTCCGGATTCGAACCCGGGACAGCTGCGTGAAAGGCATACGGCCAACCTATCTGAGCTACCGGCGCCGGTAGATTTTCATCTAGTTCTTTACTAATTGTGATAATTATGGAATTTAACGCTTCTCAATTGACCACTTTTCCTTCTGGCTCTGCGTCTGTTATAAGCTACGCCTTCTTTGGTTCTGCTTCCTTGTGGTACTCCTGCATATCTCAGTGTATAACCGTTTGCTAAATTTTTAGCACCTTGGCCTTTTTTCTCAATTTCATTGATGCCTAAGAATCCAATTTTATATTTCTCCATTTCTTCTACTACTTCTATTTCCTTGGCGGTTACGGTGTTGATGTCCCATGTTCCAATTTTAACCGTTTTCTCGCTGGTTGTCTTCTAAAATTCCGTCCATGTCCGAGGTTTCCATTGTTGCTCTGAATCTGTTATACTTCACGTGGGTGATTGGTCCAACGATGGCGGTCCTGTTACTTCGGGACATCTGGTATTTGATCCACGGCTACTTCCCCGCGGGGGATGCCTTCTTTACAGGTAAGACTTTCCGATAGTACTCTGTTGTTTCTTATGTACTATAGTGTTTGACATTTCTTCCTTTTAAAATGGCGAAACGCACTATCTTAAATAGATTGCTCTGTTGATCTAGTAGCTCTACTACCTATCAACCGACATACGAATTTCTACCATCGCATCTGGCATAGTCATTTTTAAAATGAAATGTCAAAACTACCTTTGGGCAATTGTGTTTCGTTACTGATAGGGTTAAACATCGGTCTTTTGGTTACTGTAATTGTTAAATTACTGTCGACTGAATCTTGCCCTTCTGATAAAATCCTTCAAAATGAGCGGATAGTTGGTGGAAGAAAAATAGACATACACAGTTTTCCCTTTGCTGCGGCGATTGTTGTTTTAAAAAACGTAAGACTTCCCATAGATATGCTGCAATGTGGTTGTAGCATCATATCTAAAAAATGGGCACTTTCTGCCGCTCACTGTGTAAAACTTCTCAATCAAGGCAAATTTCCGATGGATGTCATTGTTATAGCATCTAACCATAAAGAATGGAGAAAAGGCATAAAGCATCCACTGGAGAAAATAATAATGAATCAACATCGTAAAGAAGGTGTTAAAGCGAATGATACGTCTTTATGGAAAGTGAAAACACCATTTACGTCCAGGAATGAAGTACCAATAAAGCTTGCAGATGTTAATTATAAATATATAGAAAACAATACTGCTACTGTAATTGGGTGGGGTTTCAATGAAACAGACAGTAACATAATCCAAAACACTTTATTTGGAGCTAATGTAACAATATTTAGCAACGAATATTGTACAGACTCATATGGAGATGAGTTAACTGTTGATATGATTTGCGCCGGAGCCTATGAAGGTGGTAGAGACGCTTGCCAAATGGATTCTGGGGGACCTCTAGTAGCGGATAACGTATTAATTGGTATTATTTCTTGGGGAGGCACGTGTGGTGATTTCAGAGAACCAGGCGTGTACGCTCGGGTATCTTATTTTCATCCCTGGTTCAAGGAAGTAGAAGCCCAAGAAAAAGAATTAATTGGATATACAGTAATAAATAGTAATTCTTAAACGTAGTCGTATTTGTACGTCAAAACAAATCAATATGTTTACTATCTTTCAAAATGTCACCGCAACGTTTGTGTAAAATTTTGACTTTATTGTTTGTTATCAATATTGCATTACTAGTTGCTGTAGTGGATAGACGGACTATATTAAAGAACTGTGGTGCTTCGCGCGACAGTTCGCACTTTCAAGAAAGTATAGTTGGAGGAACAAGAGCAGAAATAAAAAGATATCGTTTTATGGCAGCCATCGTCGTTGTAAAACATTATAGACTTAACCAAGATACTCTTCAGTGTGGCAGTTGCATTATATCAAAGAAATGGGCTTTGTCTGCAGCTCATTGCGTAGATTTGCTTCGTAGGAGTCAAATACAGACCAAGTATGTCGTTGTAGTGGCTAACCATAATGAATGGGGAGAAGGTATAAAACATCCTATACATAAAATCATAGTTAACAGCCGTTTTAATAAAGATACTTTGTCTAACGACGTCTCTTTATTCAAAGTGACCAAATCTTTCACTTTCCACAATGAAATGCCAATCAAAATAGCAAATGCTCATTACTTTTACATAGTTAACAAAACAGTTACTGTGCTCGGTTGGAGATACATTGGACCTAAAAAGAAAGTTGTTCAGAAAGCACTATATAAGGCCAGTGTTACCATTTTCAGTCAAGAATATTGTAAAAATTCATATAGGGAACCTATAACTTCAGCTATGTTTTGCGCAGGGTCTTATACAGAAGGTAGAGATGCTTGCCAAATGGATTCTGGTGGACCAATTATAGCTGATAATATATTAATTGGCATCGTTTCGTGGGGATATGACTGTGGGAATTATAGAAACCCTGGAGTATACACCAGAGTGTCTAGTCTGCATTCCTGGTTTAAAGAAGTAGAATCTCAGGAAAAAGAAAAGATTGGTTTTGTGGTAGCAAGTTAAAGCAAGTAAAATAGTTAACAAACCAAAATATAATTGATTGTTATCTCAAATATTTTATCCTATCGCATCATGATAGTATGCTTGAATATAACTATATAAAGTGACAAGAAGGGAGATTAATATGGCTGTAAAGTATTACATAATAAACTTCTGTAAAATATACTTTCGTGTTATGGTTTCTATGATGATAAGTGATTGAGTGAGATACGGCCGTGGGTTAGAGGTTAGCGCGTTAGACTTCTACGCTGAAGGTGCTGGGTTCCATTTCCAGTATCGGAACATCGGATTTTTAACGGTCCTTCTCCCTCGCAAGGCAATAGCAAACCAGTAAGGTATTCTGCCTAGTAAATTTTCTCTGTAGTAGAAGTTTTGCACTTCCCGTGGTTCGGAGCCCACATTAATCTGTAGGTCCTCTATGTCTGTGTCCCTTAAAACGCGCAACACAAACATAGGAAAGAAGATAGCTACGTCTCGTAACAGATAAAGCACTCGAAAAAATGTGACTGAGTGGAGTGTTCTATGGGGAATTTTGGCTTGAACTATATTTACGAATTGTCTAAATACAAATTATATCATTGTTATCGATAATGTCATATTTGCTAACGCAGACACGTGCCTTATATCAAAATTAGTAAAAAAATTGATCGAAGTAACCGAATGGTTTGATTCAAATTTTTTAACATTGAATATCATTTGTAGCCTGTCGAAATCATTTACCTCTCTATATATATCTTAGTATAATCATCTATGGTACAAATTATTCAATTTGCGTAGGCATACACGATACGCAGAACAGTGGGTAAAGTCTGGTTTACATTACAATTTTATCATTTTTATCCATAATGCCGCAGTTGTACGAGTGCCTGTCTTCCAGGGGTTTCGAATCTGGGGATGGCAGTGTTTAAAAAAGGCAATTCTCATCACTAATAGTTGGTACTCGACCTGGTGCAGCCATTAGTGGTTAGGTTGAAATTAACGACTTTATCCCCAGAGTTGTCCACTGTGGAAAGTAAAAAGACACGTATACTATAAACCAGGGGTCGGCGACTTTTTCGAAAGGGTCTTTTTTGTAAGCTTAACTATGAAACCAATGACGTTATCACAAGTCTAAAGTCGGGAAGTGGGTATGTTGTTCGATCCACGAAATCTAGAATCCGATCCTATGGGAAGGGCTTTGGAGCCGGAGTGGCGAATTTGTTCATTCAGTGTGTCAGCAGGCATGGTGGCAGTCATTACCTTTCCGGTGAGTACTTGCGAGCTATTGGGGCTGTGGTAGGTTCCAGTATACCACGTCACAGTTTTACTATTATACAATCAGTTTTACGATTCGTGAAACAAATCAAAATGTGACAGTCTACAATTGGCCCTCGAAGCAGACCCCTTTAAAACTTACAATTTTTGGTGGTGTTAGTGAATTGGTTCCTATTTAGTCATATTTTTATGTTACTCAATTTCACATAGTTCTTTTTAAATAAGCGATATTAAAATAAAGAACGAAAAAAATAAAAAAATTACATTGGAGAAAAATGAGGAAGAAAAGTGGTATAAAAAAAACATACCACGTCCCGGGTAGTGTGACAATTTTTTGGCTACCCGACCTAATGATTAAGATTTAATAATAATAATAGAGGCACGCCTGAACAGAAAATTTGTGACGATATCGACCGCCGCAACAGAACGATAAGATGTTTTTTTAGAAAACTTTACGCGGCCCGCACGGAAGGTTTCTGATGAAACTACGCAGGCTGCGCGATGGGTTCTAGAAGGTCACTATAAACTATTCAGATACACTACCATGTACATGGCGCTCTTTTGTGGAAAACAATGTGAAACTACCACGGAAGACACATTTCCCTAGTACAGCAAATCTGCTGCATATTCCAGTTCATGTTCGTCATCAATACTCAATTTTATGGCTATTTAAGAAGAAATAAAATACATCTACTGTTCGATTCCCACAATCAGCATAGTTCTCTTATTCTCATCTATTTTTATTGGTTTCTCTAATAAACATTTTCCATGGTATATTTACCGTTAAAAACATGAATAGGTGTCAAAACTAATATTTATTTTCGGCTTAGACCGCGTCGTCATTTGGAGGCAACACCCAGTATAAGCAGAGAAGGCCGGACCTATAGCTTGACTGGTTGGATAATGATTTGCCCGAATTCTCTTAGACAGATATATTTTAGACAACCATGTGCTTAAACAAGGCCTTTTTAGATTAGGTTTACCTTGGAACGGACAAGGATTTGTGCTTAACATATCTTGTTTGCCTACATACGAAATATTATTCGGTATATGCTTGTTTACCGTTTGTAAACTTATACAAACTAACGTTTCACCAAGACATTGCAGCTTGTATCTTCAGAGTTAACGGAGCAATGAATTCAAATTCCACGAGCGGCATTTAAAATTCTTTGAGTTAGTCGTGCAGGACGACGTAGTTCTGGATAGACGTCGCCGTTGGACTGCAATGGGCGCGGCTAAGGTTGACCGTGATTCAACACGACAAAATAAGCTGGGCTGTCAACACCTTTTAACCCTATAAATCTCCCAGACCTGATGACATTCTTCCAGTAATGTTACAAGAAGGGAAGCAAGTCTGGATACCAGTGTTGTGCAGGTTATTTCGAGCTAGTTTGGCCTTAAGTCATGTACCTCAAACCTGGCGATCATTCAAAGTAGTTTTCATACCAAAGCAAACCAAAGGGACGTAAAGCATACGTTCAAGTTAAGGCATTTACACTAATAAGTTCATCCTTCATTCTGAAAACGATGGAAAAACTGATAGAAAGGCACATAAGGGAAAGGGAACATACTTTCCTGCCAGGTCAATCATGTGAAAATGCTCTCTATAACCTGGTTAAAAGGATAGAGCGCAGTTTACAAAATCAGGAAACCGCTTTAGGGGCTAGAAATAATACGGAATGTTCTGGCTAAGGTCGAGGCATAGTGTTGTAACGAAGTTCCGGCCTACAAGATGTAAATTTTGTTTAATAAAATTATATGTAGGTTAATTCAGTGTTAGAGCGCGGGTGTCGTTACCAGTACAGCAGCCGATCGCTTTCCCCCAGCGGATCTCCGTTCGATCGAGCTCCGCCGAACTTTAATCAACAGGCAGCCCGGGTATAAAAGCGGACGCTCCGGCCAAAAATTTAATTCCCAGAGAGATTTTCCCAGAACCACTACCTGAATCTTCCTGAACCTTCTTAAACCTGTAAAACGTGGAGTAGTGCTCTGCGCGGAACAGATTTCCCTTAGCCGAAACGCGGAGTCATACTCTGTGAAGAAGCTAGTTCTTGATTCGATCTCCGTAGCCGAAACGCGGAGTTATTCTCTGTGAAGAAGCTATTTTCCGTCCAGAAATAAGTGGAGGTGTCCCTTTACTGAATTTCTATTTTCCTTTAGTTAAAGCGCGGAGTCGTTCTCTGTGAAGAAACTAAATCCGATTCGACCTCCTTAGCAGAAACGCGGAGTCATACTCTGTGAAGAAGCTATTTTCCGTCCATAATTACGTGGAGGTGTCCTTTACGTGATTTTATTTCCCCGAATTATTAATCATTTTCCTGCCGAAGGCTATCTTAAAATAAATTTTATTTTAACAGGTACCTGAGCAAAGTGAAACCAGATCTACGAGAAATTATTTTATTTGTTTATTTATTTACTAAACTTACCAGACACCGTTTCATAAATATTAAATTAAATCCCAGAATTTTAGGTAGACAGCGGACGAGTCCAGATACCTGATCTTTTTGCAGAACTATATTTTCTTTAGTTTCGTAACTTTGTGCGAAAAGTAGGTCAATTTTAGTTTGACCTAGTTACAGTTTTATTTTAACCTGACTTACCTGTATTTATGTAAATAATTTCCAGTACATCCAAGGAGTTAAGGAGAATCCGAGGCTCCCAGATTATCCGGTCACAAGAACTGTACATTGTTGTTTAATAATAAAAATCTTACTTTGTTACATCTAGGAAACGAGTACATAACGGCAGACATCTTGACCCGGTCGGCCGAGCTACAGCTGTCAAACCAATCCAGGGCAGCCAATTCAACAACACCAGACCTTCCCAGAATTCGTTTAAATTTATTTTATATACCGTATAGGGCACAATTAATTTTAATTTTCAAATAATACACATTTTATTTAGTTTTATGACTTATAGGCAATAAAAGCTTTATTATAGTTATTTCTTGTGTACAGTTTCTTGTGTTACAGTATTAGAACCTTGGCTTATGAGCTACCTGGGGAATTAATTCTATTACGAGCCGATAGAATTATTTCATGGCGCTCGAGCAGAAGGACTGAAAACCCGCAGAAAACCAGCCCAGAAAACCAGCCCCGCATCCAGATAACCGGAAAACCCGAAGAAAACCGTCTCCTACAGCTCCAGGATGCCAGGCGACGAAGAAACCATAGAAGTAGGCGCAGAAGGTCGTGTTGGTCACATCTATAAACTCAACAAGGATGAATTGACCAGAGAACTCCGCAAAAACCGGCTGGAAACAAGCGGAACCATGGAAGAAATGCGGAAAAGGCTAGTTTCTTTTCTGAGAAAAGAAAAAGTGCAAACCCCAGACCCAGCTGCACGATTTAATACTGGCGCAATAAAGAAATTATCAACCAGTCCACCTGAAGATAAACACCTAGGAGATGCAGGTGCCGAACAAGATAATCCAGATGGAGATAGGGATTATCTACACATGAGCCCCCTTCAACAGGTGTCAGTTCCAAGCACCAGGGCCCAAATGTGTGACAACGTCCGCAAATGGGGAATACGATTTGATGGCAATAGCGACCCAATTTCTTTTCTGGAAAGAATTTCAGAATTAAGAAACTGTTACAACTTTTCCGAAGCCGAGCTTCTTCATACATTACCTGAATTATTCAAAGACAAAGTGCTTCTCTGGTATAGAAATAACCGAGATCAATGGAAATCCTGGGCCGACTTCGAGTGTGCCTTTCATAGCCAATACCTGCCTCCACGATTTCATTTCCGATTAGAAGAGGAGATCAGGGCCCGCACACAAGGGCAAAAAGAACCAGCCGTAGAATACATCACGGCAATCCAAACTTTGATGCGCCGACTGGGAAAGTTTTCAAGCGAGCAGCAGCTGGAAAGAATTTACGAGAATTTAAGGCCCGAATATAAGATGTACATTCGCCGCAGAGATTTCCAACGTTTACCCGAGTTGGTACAACTAACCTGTGAGTATGAGGCATTACAAAGCGCCAATGAAGCGTTCCGTCCTCCACCAGCCCCAGCCCAGGCCTACGTGTCAGAAACGGCATACCAGCCTAAGAAAGTAAGAATGG
>JABXWE010021947.1:0-15392 GCA_014611495.1 Limonius californicus | reverse complement strand
AGTGGTGAAGGCAGACCTTGATCAAGTTTTTCTGAGGTGGTGACCTTAGTCTTACGGTCCTGTGAGGGGAATCTGATGACCTTGAATCGAAGGTCGAGTGAGGAGAAACAATGGCCTTGACCTTGAACTCAAGGTCAGGAGTGGGGGGTGGTCGTCAAACTGTCCAACTCTATCTACTTGTTTGGTTCGTTGATGCACAAAAACGATATTTCTGTTGACATTTCTGACTTGGATTTTCAAAAAATCTGGAGAATTTTAACTTCATGACCACATACTTGTGAATATCTGCTCATACCCACGGACAGACGTTTTTTTAAAACATTTGTTTGGTTCGTTGATGTACAAAAACGATATTTCTGTTGACATTTGTGACTTATTTTTCCAAACAATCTGAAGATTTTTAACTTCATGACCACATACTTGTGAATATCTGCTCATACCCGCGGACAGACGTTTTTTTAAAACATTTGTTTGGTTCGTTGATGTACAAAAACGATATTTCTGTTGACATTTGTGACTTATTTTTCCCAAAAATCTGGAAATTTTTAACTTCATGACCACATACTTGTGAATATCTGCTCATACCCGCGGACAGACGTTTTTTTAAAACATTTGTTTGGTTCGTTGATGTACAAAAACGATATTTCTGTTGACATTTGTGACTTATTTTTCCAAACAATCTGAAGATTTTTAACTTCATGACCACATACTTGTGAATATCTGCTCATACCCGCGGACAGACGTTTTTTTAAAACATTTGTTTGGTTCGTTGATGTACAAAAACGATATTTCTGTTGACATTTGTGACTTATTTTTCCCAAAAATCTGGAAATTTTTAACTTCATGACCACATACTTGTGAATATCTGCTCATACCCGCGGACAGACGTTTTTTTAAAACATTTGTTTGGTTCGTTGATGTACAAAAACGATATTTCTGTTGACATTTGTGACTTATTTTTCCAAACAATCTGAAGATTTTTAACTTCATGACCACATACTTGTGAATATCTGCTCATACCCGCGGACAGACGTTTTTTTAAAACATTTGTTTGGTTCGTTGATGTACAAAAACGATATTTCTGTTGACATTTGTGACTTATTTTTCCCAAAAATCTGGAGATTTTTAACTTCATGACCACATACTTGTGAATATCTGCTCATACCCACGGACAGACGTTTTTTTAAAACATTTGTTTGGTTCGTTCGTGATGTAAAAAATGATATTTCTGTTGACATTTCAAGGTTGAATTGTTCACGAAACTAATACTTTCGTTATATCTATGGTACGGGAAAAAATCATATAGAGGTATCATTTTATTTGTCCAGGTCTGTACTTCTGAAGACGCTATTCCATTTACACTTGTTTGTTTCGTCATGAGACGCTTCACGCCTTAAACTTTGCGCTATCTTTAAAAAAGTACTGCATTTCCTGCTCAAGAACTTTTTTTTTTAATTTATAGGTTTCCCGGTAATTACTTCAGTTGCTGTAATTACTCCATCTGCTTTTTGAGTACAGCTCTGACGCACTTTTTCGGTTTTTGAGCGGGACTGCAAGCAGGCGGAAACCTTGTATTACTGTCACGGATGAACGCGAGCATATGCCTTTATTTACCCGTGTTTGCGCGCTAATGTTTTTTATCACTCTTCAAATAACTAATTAATTCTGTTATCGCCCTACGGATGCGTTACAATGTTCTGGGTTCGCTCAACATGCGCGTACAATATTTAAACAACCGCTGACTGTAACATTTCAAATAAATCTCCTTTTGCCATTGCCATGTTTTAGTGCTGATAATCCTTCTACCGTGCGTGCGTTTTGTTGGGCGGAGCCTGAAATTCACCCATGAAATGGTATTTTCAGTGGTACATTGACGTTTGTTTGGAAGTTTTGGAAAAATTGCTCCCTTGCGTGTGATTCGCACATGGCCCTTAAGAGAGTTGTATTTTTTGTTTGTAACTTAGATTTCAGTTTGATATTTCTTTTAAAAAAAAAAGCTGAAACAGATGTCTTTATTTTGGTTTTCCTTGCAGAACTAATTTTGCTTTTTCTTGCAGGAGCTGACGAAGGAGAATTCCGTTAAAAATAATACAATAGAAGAATTAAAATCTAAGCTTGGGAACAAAGAAATTGGTAAGTTTTTGTGTTATTTTTATAAGTGGTACAAGGTTCTGCAAACTTTCCTACTTTAACAATTAATTCGTGCTGTTTAATTTTCAAATATTTATTTTGTTAATAAACATACTTGAACATATGGTAAACGCTAACACGGTGAATTATTGCTTGCTTGGTACTTATGTAACTTCGCTATTTGGTATTCAAATTTTACTTCCTGATTGCTTATGCCCCGTAATTCTTGTAACAATAGAAATAGAATTTGCATACCGAGTGACGTAATGATAGCCTTATTAACCCGTTGGTGCCTCTTCCCCATTTTTCTCTCAAAACGTCTTTTCCTGTTTCGTGTTAAATTAATTGCGCGGCTTTTCCCTCGTTGCGCCCGCCCCTGCACCGTTGCCGTTACACTAAAAATAACTCACCACCTTGAACTACATCTGGCTAATGGGCTAACACATAATCTATTTCTAATGCTGTTAAAAACAGAGGCCACACGCGGAAAACGCTTTTGATTTACTGGCGTCTATTAACCCCCACATGAAACCCTTTTCCGCTTCATAATTTTTTCCGCTTTTCACCTGTGCTTCTTGGTTAATCAGGCAATTTCTTTAGTGTACAGGAGCCGCAGCTGGAATGGTGACTCAAAAGATAAAGCTGTTTGAAAGTCGCGTTTGTAACAGTCGATCCGAAAGTTGTACGTATTGTATTGCGATGACGTGATAGTAGGAAGATTAATTTATTTTTCAAATGTAACTTTTTCCTCTCGAAACTATCTAGAAAGCTGCCATATGATTTTGAGTTAAATTTTTTGTTCTGCAAAGTGCAGGTCCACATAACGATCCTTATGGCACGCCTTTTTTTGGTGCATTCAAATATGAACTTCTTTTAATTGTCTGTTTGACAAAAATTTACTTTTTCAGTAGATTCGGACACGACAACGAGTATGATACCAGAGACCCAAAAGGGCTCCCACCAACCCCCTGGTCAGCCCCATATTTCCGAAGAAGGGCTTATTATGCCCAGGAAACCACACAACCCTGTTCTCGACAACACGGAACGGCAAAATCTTCATAGAGAGCTGCTGTTCAATCAAAAAATGTAAGGCTATAAACATATTTTTCGATCACGGTTGAAGAAACAATCAAGAATTTTATTTTGAATAGTTTCAAAACTGTTGAAACTATTAGGAAATTCCGTTCTTTACACATTTACTTGATATTTCAAATAAAATGTTTTTTTTTAAGATTAATACTAGCTGGAAGTTAAACAAGCTAAGAAATTAGTTTTTTCCCCAATTCCGTAATTATTATTTTGCCATTACAGTTTCAAGTTCAATGTTGACATCACTCGTTTATTAAATAATTAAAGTTAACCTTGTCCTGTTCGCTCTGTGTGGCAGTAGCGATGTAGTAATTACAATCTATTTTTATACCTTTCTAAGGTAGATACATTCTAATGTGATAAACGACGGCTTTATGCTGATATATATATGTTTTCAGAGGCAAAAATGTGTTAAACCAAAAGTCTGAACTACAGAAAGCACTAGAAAAACATAAAGACAATATTGCGAAGAAGGAACTGGAAAATCATGTCGGATCGCGGACACACGAGCTCGAAAAAGCCATAGCAGACAGAGCTAAAAGACGGCAGGATGCCACTACAGTTGATGTAAGTATTACATTTTGAAAAATTTGAATGGAATTATCAAGTAGCATACCCTGTCGTTAGTTACTTTTTTGTAGCTTTTTAAACGAGCTTTTTAGCAATAGAGAGGTAGAAAAGAAGAGCTGCTGTAGCTAAAATCGGAAGCTACTTTGCTACATAGGTACCTTTGATTATACATAAGTTACGTAAAATTTGAATCGGAAACTAAAAAAAATATATTTAAAATGTCAACTAAGATTTTCCAAATACAGTAAGACGTCGTTCAGCGCTTAGGCGACAAAGCGCTAAATGAAACAGCGTTAAACGAGATCATTTTAACACATAGTAAATAGGGAAGGGGGAACACATGACCAAAAATAAACATATGCACTCAGAAATATAAAGGTAATTTTTGTGATAAAAGGTCTTAGCGTTTTTGAAATTCTGGATTTTTTTCTAGTGTCATTTGTTGCTTTCTTTTTTTCTCGTTAAGTAAATTTCGGTAGCAAGAGGACGCATCCCAAACGCCTCGTCTTGTTTCTGCACTTCTTTCAAAATCTGGATCATTCGATAGTATTGATAGCGTGGATACTGTTCTATTGCTGTTAAACACGATGCACGAAAACAAACGCACCAAACAAACATAGATTTAGGGGAAGTACAGCGCTACGACGAATTGCCACCTTCTGCTGTTGGTTCGTGTTCGGGAACAATCGTATTATATACGAATCAATGAAATGCTGCGATAATTTGAATCAGCGTAAATTTTGGCTTATTTTTAGGCGTCGAGCAGACCGCGTTATATCGAATCAGCTGTAATTGAGGAAGCGCTAAACGAAGTCTTGCTATAAATACATATTCAAAATATTACACTTACAAAGAGCATTGGGTTTAGAAAGGCCTCAGAATTACTAAATAAAATAAATTGCGTATGGGAAATGTTTGTGGGTAGACCCGAAGGCAGTTCAGCACCCTGCTGCCACTTTAACCCTGTTGGAGGTAGTTAGTGACGTGGCGCACTAACCCAGGGGGACCGACGGTTTTAGGTACTCTCCGAGGCACCGTACGGGTTGTAGCGTTGGAGCGAAGATTTCGGTCACCCATCCAAGTAGCACCACGCGGATCGTTCCTTAACTTTGAGTATTGTTTTACCAGTACCCGCGCTTGTCCGCCATGCTGCTTCCCTCAGAATTACTGATCGCAAATAATAAAGGTAGGGAAAAGCTAGAAGGCCCTAACGGTAAAATTTAATCCTGCACATCCTGCATTGGTATCTTCAAATACTTAATTTGATCGTTGCCTAGTGCACCATGCTAAAGAACCCACGTGTTTTTTTCTTTTAACTGTGCAACAGCGTCCACGAGAGTTGGTAAATTGTTTTTATTGTTAGGTGATAATAAGGAAACGGGTTTGCCCGAGCATTGGTACCACGACAAATTTTACACCTAATGTTAGGCTTCAATTAGTGGTAGTAGTAGTGGAAAAGTAGTTGAAAAAGTAGTTGAAAAAGTTACGCAAATAGCAACTGTAATGTAGTTGGTTACTTTTAAAAGTAGCTTTCCCAATCTGCGTTTTTTTTTAAGAATCGTGGAGTTGCCAAAGGCAGCTCCACGATTCCCATCCCACCCAGCTTACCCCGGCTCAGCACATTTCGTGCTATTCACAGGTCTAACATGCCCCACCCTTGAAAAACCCCATGCCCCAGACACTACAAACACCCTGGGAAAGTGCAGTGCTCAGGATTCGAACCTGAGCAACTTTGGTAGAATAACTCCGAAGCCAAGCGCTGCGGCCATTACTCTACCGCGGTCCCCTAATCTGCGTTTTAAGAATGTGATGTATTAAAATTATTGAGCAAAGTTTCAGGCTTCCGCGGTTTGTGTCTAATGAAGTCATCTTGCGGGCTCAGATGGCGTCGTCGTAGGATTGATTAATGCTGACGTTTTGCTATCCGTTGCAAATAGCTTTCTCAAGCATTATGCTTTGATAATGCTACCTGCAACGGTTAGCGAAACTTCCGCGTCTATTAATCCTACGACGACGCGGTTAAAGTCGAAAAGATGACTTCATCATGAAGTACGTTTTAGATATCTGCCTGTTTTTTTTTATTTGACAGCCTTTTGTAGGTAGATTTAAATATTTAAATAGATACATACCACTGGGTTTCACCGGCCTCGGTGGTCTAATGGTTAGCGCATTTGCCTTTGGATCCAAGGGATGCTGGTTCGAATTTTCTTGTGTTATTTGTGTTTCTTTCTAAGTTTGTAAACTAAAACGCTGCTTGTTCTTTCGTCTTTGAAATTAATCTAAGAACGCAGAAATTTGGAAATAATAGACAACCTGATATAGTGAAAAACTACAAAAATATAGCTTATTATTTTATTAAAGGGCTAAGGAACCTTCTCGCCTATGTTTCTGGCGTGCGTGTAAGGTAATGTACACAAACATAGGGGACCTACTGTTTCACCAGAGTATCGCACTGCGAAATCGAGCTTAGTATTTTTCGACCCTCGCCCATCGCGCAGTGTATGATGGATAAAGAAAAATTAATACCCAGTGTATTTACCAGAGAGACGATTTGGGACAAAAAAAGCAAAAGTCACCATAATAGTGATCATTAAAAAGGTGATGGAATTCACCAAACTGACTTCACCTTTTATTTAAAGGATGTATTGTCTTCTTTCTTCTATTTTTAATAAAGTACCGCTTTCTTTCTTAAACTAGAGTTAAACAAGATATCATCTTCATCCGACGAAGATGAAGAAGAACTCGTATTTGCTATGCTGCTCAGTCAGTAGTTGAAAATAAACTGCAATGAAATGCTAGGTGCGGTGCGCCAATATGGACTCTTAACGGCAATGCTATGGGCGAGGCAGGGGCGATACTATGGTACAATGCTAAGTGCGGTGCGAGGTGCGGTGCGTCGTTATAGCCATGCCCTTACACTTCTTCTCCAGAGAAGGTGCTTTTGGCAGAAGTACTGTAACGCCTAGTCGAATCGACGGCAACAATTCTGTAATATTAAATAGAAGCAATACAACCGAACCTATTATTTGCGATGCAAGGTCCAGGTATCAAGGACAAGGGAAGAAGGGGGGTTTAATAAGCCTAGGCGCCACCTGTTTAAAATATCCTTCGTCCTTGAAAATAACACGAGGTAAACAGGAACCTTCCTGGAGGTCGGACTTACCTTGCTTCGGTAATTGCTCAATTTGTCCCCAAAATAAATTATGATAACCCAAGACACAATAAAACACAACAATAAATTACAAATCTTCCATTTATCTAAAGATTCATCTTAAATCTTCATAACACCACCAATTGGAATTAAAATAAGTCTTCAATATGATATGTTTATAGGTATATAACAATGTTTAAACAATTATGGCTAACAGTACCGGTAAACAAATAATAAACCAAAAATTCTTTAATATCTCGGGAACGCAATAATGCGAAAAGATTATCAGACTGATATTCACGACTAAACCCGCTAAGTATTTTTAGATTCTTCGAGGCCTCGCGAATTAAATACCCAGATAAATAATTACCGAAATAATGGTAATGGTGTCGGCTATCTATTAATCAAGAATTAAACTTCCGCACTATTCCCCCTTTCTATCTAAATTTCAAACAATAAAAGCAAATTTAATTATACTGTTGACCATTTAACAAATTAATTCCAAATTCAACGAAAATTATTAACAATTTATACAAAATACAAAGTCAATGGAGGTTAAACATTCACTAATTAAGAGTACTTAGTCTTATTACCAGTTTAAATATACAATTACAAGTTTTACTATAATTTCTGGCTATTACACTAAAATTTTTCCGGAATCCCTCGTATCCTCGAAATTATATTTGAAAATTGAATGTTAAAAGAATTGACACACCTGTGATTTCGTATCTCGATTTACACCTGTTGTACTCGTTTGCTGCACTGCAGTTAATTCCGCTTGTCTCGAACCCACAGGATCTCTTCGATGTTTCACAATTGACTGTTAAATTCGTTAATTCTAGCTCCAGCCAATTCCGCCTAAATAATTTCAATAGTCTTAGAAATGAAAGAGAAATTTGGATTTTCAATTCTTACCAAAAGATGTTATATGGCGATAAGAACTCTCTCAAAACAAATGCACTCAAATTGGGATCAACTCCCGGGAAATCACATCAAACTAACGATGCCTAAAACATCCCAAATGTGTCTGGAAAATTCAAATTGGAAAACTTTCCAACTCTTAAAACGACTTCTAAAATTAAATCAAACACGTGGACGTTCTATGAGAACTCGTATAGTAATGTCCTAAACGGGAAACCCAAATTCACCATTTCCTGAATCGGAAATACACGAGTGGATGACACGAAACTTCTACAACGCCAAAACTGAATTAGTCAAAAAATGTATATATGCAAACCAAAATGCTGTATAGAAAATTTAAATGCCAAACAACCAGGCGTAAGAAATCGTACGTTACAGTACCTCGGCCTATTGCCACTACCTTCCAGGGAAAACGGTCGTGTAAAAATCCTATGTTCCTGAACCTAAGATCGATCTCAGATCCTTTAACGTGACAGTCCAATGCACTAACCTCTGCGCCACGGCCTCTTCTAGCGACTCAAAAAAGCTGAAATTACCATTTCCTATTGTCACCCTACTTTAATATACGCCCTTTATATGTATTTAAATAAGGTGAAAAAACTATCGAAACTATTATGAGAACTGATTTAAAAAAATTGCCATAAGTAGTGCCAAATATGATAAAATCAACCAACGTTTACAATATCTATATGTGGACTGAATTTATTAAAATTCTTCACCTTTGTACAAACTATCATCCTTTAAGAATATAACGCTCGCAACCCCAATATCAAGATCTAATTTTCTTACAATCAGAACAATGCCAAGACTCTGTTACTAATTTATTTTGTCGCGTGTTTTACGTATTGTCTCTTATTATTATTATTTGTTATCATTGTTTGGGCTTTGGCCTTTATGTGCCTTTCATCACTGCGACGCTTAGTGGTTCTATTGTAACTTAAAAGCCCTTTTCCTTGTTAGAGCGGTTAAAGGCTATTGAAAAACCTGAGAATAGCTCTGAGATTCAAGTCCCTTATTTTGGTAGGTGTGCTAGTCTCCTTTCCGAGAATATTGTGTCAACGTCGACCGGCAGCATCGCATCTACATAGGATGTGTTCAGCCGTTTCTGCTGCCTCATTGCATAGGCGGCATATTTGGTCCTCAGCCTTACCAATCTTGAATAGATGGTATTTTAGTGGAGTGTGGCCTGTGAAAAGACCAGTGATGGTCTGCAGCTCCTTCTTGCTGAGAGACAATGCGTTCCTTGCTTTGTTTTTGCAAAATAGTTATAAACTGTTTTGCGTGACGTTGTCCTGGTGTGTTTTCCCAGTACGAGGATTTCATTTGTTCCTCCCATAGGCTGACCTCGTGCTTAATGTGGCTTTTCTGTATTCCACAACAAAGTTCAGATCCAGTGTATGCCGTTGTAGCACCATTTTTTGCGAGTTCATCGGCTTTTTCATTGCCTGGTATACCCTCGTGCGCTGGAACCCACCATACAGTTACTTGGTTTTAATGCTCAAGTCCGACGAGAAAAGTGTTATAGAGAAGTCGCAGATATTCATACGATACACGAGACAATTAATGAGAACGGAGAGATGATGTGCAATTTTGCCGCAGCAACAAACACGTTCATAATGAGCACAAAATGTAAACACAAAAAGAATCACAAAATCACGTGGATGCAACCTGGAACAACGGATGGTAATCAAATTGACCATGTGCTGGTGAAGAAAGGAAGCAGTAAGGGAATCAATGACGTAAGATCCTACAGAGGGGCCAGCGTAAACACGGATCACCACCTTGTTATTGCTAAATGTAAATTAAAGAGGAATAAAATAGTAAAAAAGGAAAAGAAGCACAGAAAATGGAATACAGAAGAATTAGAAAATGAATAAAGTAGAAAGCTGTACAGTAACGAGATAGAAAACAGATTAAGAAGATGGCAAGAGGAAGCTAGTGTAGAGGATGAATGGACCCTAATAAAAGAAACGGTGGTGAAAGCTTCGGAATGTACGATAGGATACAAAGAAAATAGAAGGAAGAATCATTGGTTTGACGGAGAATGCGAACAGATGTTAGAAAACAAGAAGAAGGCAAGATTACAATGGTTAAAAACGGGCCAACCGGAAGATAAGGATATTTATAGAAAAAAAGGAGAGAAGTAAATAAACTATGTAAGAAGAAGAAAAAAGAATGGATAGAGAATACATTGGCAGAGATTGAAAGAGAATACAGGAGAAATAACACAGGTCCACTGTTTAGACACCTAAAGCAAAAAAAGAAATCGAGCAATACGTTCATAATGGAAGAAGAGCAATTATACGAAGATGAACCGCTAACAGACGAACAACAGGAAGTAGAAATGGAAAATAGATCAGAAAAGCTGGAGCAAAGTCCGAGCTATGAAGAAGTAGCGGAAACTATAAATAAGCTTAAAAATAATAAAACGACAGGCACAGACCGAATAAGTGCAGAATTGATTAAAAAAGGAGGTATAGAACTGCATAAAAAAATACACAAGCTAGTAGTTGGAATTTGGAAAGAGGAAAAAATGCCAGGGGACTGGACATTTGGAATGATAATGCCCATTCCCAAACAAGGCGACTTAACAAAATGTATAAATTATAGAGAGATAACGTTGTTAAATATCACATATAAAATATTAACAGCACTGTTAAAAGAAAGATTAACACAACATACAGAAACAGTGATCGGAGATTACCAGTTTGGCTTCAGGAAAGGCAAATCCACAATCGACGCATTGCACATAATGAAGCAAATCATAGAGATATGCTATGAACATGACATAGATATTCATATATTATTCATAGATTTCAAGCAGGCATTTGACCAACTGAAAAGGACAAAGATAATGCAAGACCTGGAACTAATAAAAACACCCCAAAAGCTGATAAAATTGGTTAGAATGACAATGCAAAAGTCAAAAGCAACGGTCATCGTAGGGCAGAATAATTCAGACGGTTTTGACATAAATAGAGGAGTACGACAAGGGGACGCCTGGTCTGCACTACTATTTATAACATCATTGGATGACATAGTTAAAACCGTAAAAAGTAATGGAGTAATCAATGTGAAATCCGTACAGATTATAGCATACGCTGATGATGTAGCAATTGTAACAAGGAGTCGAAGGGACCTAGAAGAGGCATTTACAATAATAGAAGAAAAAGCGAAAGAAAAAGGATTATTAATTAATGAAAAAAAACAAAATACATGTACTGCGGTAGACAAAAGAAAGTAAGGTTTACAGGACTAAGGACCAGACAGCATAATTTTGCAGAAGTAGAAACATTTAAGTATTTAGGAGTATCGCTACATAGAAGAGGCGAAAGAATAAAAATATTAAAGAGAGAATACAAGCAGGACACAAAGCGTTCTACACTAACAAAAAGCTAATGAAAGACAAGACATTAAGCAAAAATACAAAAATAAGAATCTATAAGACAATCATCAGACCCATCGTCACATACGCAGCGGAAACAGCAAATCTAACACAGCAAGAAGAGGAACAACTTAAAATATTCGAAAGGAGAATTATAAGAATAATAATGGGGCCAAAAAAAATAGAAGATGATGAAATAAGACAATTGATGAACCATGAAATAGAGACCCTGCTAGAAGAAGAAAATATAGTTAGGATCTGCAAAGCACAAAGAATACGATGGTATGGTCATGTATATAGGAAGAACAATAAAGAACCGGTAAGAATAATAACCGAGTGGAGCCCAACAGAAGGAAGACCGCAAGGGAGGCCAAAAGCAAGATGGAAAGATCAAACTGAAAAGGATATAAGGATAATAAGATACAAAACTGGAAAAGTCGGATTAAAGATAGAAAGGAATGGAAGAAAATTGTAAACCAGGCTAAAACGCACCAGGACCTGTAGGAAAGATAGAACACAAACAGAAGATGTGGTCTTATCCACCACGGCAAATGGGTCAACAGAGCTAAGAAGCAGCTACAGTTTCCCCGGAAATGTAAAGCTTGTAATAAAAAAAAGTTGTTTGAGGTTGCCCAGGCATTTCCAGACAAGCTTGGATTCACAGGTGTAGACTTTCAGAGCTTTTATTGCTGCTTGGCTGTCTGTTAGAATATCGATTGTTGCACCTTTATAACCCTTCCTTAGGTTTATTCTAGTGCAGAGGTTTATGGCATAAACCTCAGCTTGGAAGATGGTAGTTCTGGTTCCAAGGGCTTCATAGATGCGGCAGCCAGGGCCGTATACGCCCGCACCAGTACCCCCTTTCCCCATCCTTGACCCATCTGTGTACCATTGGAGCATCCTCTTTTAAATGGAGGCGCTCCTGTTGACCATGTTTCTCGGTCCGGAATATTCACTTTGAAGGGTTGGTCAAAATTGTATGTTATTTGCTTAACATCTGATACGGTGTACGCCGTTCGCTCTAAATGGGCGAGGTATAGAATTTCTAAGTGGCCTGTTAGGTCCTTCCGAGCCTCAGCGCATGTAGCATCGTCTCCTTTTGCACCTATAGGTGTAGGGGCGTTAGCCCTAACATGGTTTCCATTACTGCAGCTGGACAGATGCTCATGGCTCCCGTGATACTCAGCCAAACGAGACGTTGTATCTTCTCTAGTTGTGACTGAGTAGTAAATTGTGTTGTTTTTGGCCACCATACAAGCGATGCATAGGTGATCATGGGTCTTATAATTATCACGTATGACCAGCAGATCAGCTGTGGCTTTAGGCCCCAGTTTCTTCCAAGAAGCCTGCGGCATGTTTGAGTCGCTACCACTGCCTTCTTTCGGAGTTTTCTGATATGTGAGTTCCACGTTAACCTTTGGTCTAGTGTCACTCCAAGGTATTTGAATTCATTACTGAAGTCAATGGTCATTCCTTCTAGCGTGGGGGCTTTCAGATTTAGCTTCCTTCACTTAGTAAAGGAGATAATGATAATAGTATCGAGAGCCATCTGCATTCGTTGTGAAACAGTTGTGTCAAATTGTCCACGTACTATGATTACTAGGTCATCCGCATACCCTTGTAATGCGAAGTCGTGTCGTGATAACACGTTGAGCAGATCATCAACTACCACGGACTACAAAAGAGGTGACAATACCCCTCCTTGGGGGCAGCCTCTAGCTGCTGTTATGGTAGTTTCTTCTCCTGCTAATTTGGCTGTGATCTCTAGACTTCATTCAGGTAGAAGACCGTGGTGGACAGGGAAACGAAAATAATTGTTTGTCAATTTAAAAAGTTATATATAATTGTTTTAGGATCCCTTTAATTTTAGAACAATATTTTTGGCAAATATTTTTATGTATTTATTGTGCTATTAGCTAGAATTACGAATATTGTATTTGTTTCAGAATGACGATGACAAAGGCCTAAGTAAAGAATTCCTAGAAGCTCGAGCTAAGTTAAGGGCAAGAACTGAATCAAAATAGACGACCTCTTATATTTTTTAACACTCTGCTCCATTCTAGAGACAACTATTTTCCTATGAAGTTTTGCATTTCCAGTTATGTTTTAGAATGTAGTAGTTATCGTCACCATTACTAAGTGTTCTGAATATTTTTATTTCGAAAATGTTTATAATGTGATAGGATCTTCTTAGGTTAATGATAATTGTGTAATTTCATTGTATTATAATTATATTTAATATTGCTTGGACGTAAAATAAATATTTTTTTGTATGCTTGGCGTTTTCATATTTCTTCTTCTTCTTCTGTGTCAAAGGCCTGGGAAATTTCTGATGTCAATTTGTTCAGAATGAATTAGAAAAATGTAGCTTGTATTTGACAAGAATGAACCGTACAGTAATTAAGACATCGTGTGTATATACCTACAACGGAGTTGGTTCTGTGACCCTCATTGCACGTATGCCATGCGGGTCAATGTAATTTGTCAAACAGAGAAGAGAAGTACTAATTAAAAACATAAATAGTTAAAGATAAAAATAGTTTTTTCAAACATACACGCTTATGTATTTATGGAACATTAGATGATCGAATTTTTGAATCAAATCAATCTTCGAAAATTATATTTTGGTTCCGTTACGTTGATGATATTTTAGCATGTTTTAATAGTACATTTCAATTTATTGGTGACTTCGTAACGTTTATTAATACTACACTCAAACATAAACTTAACATTACAAACAGAATAAAATGTATTAATTATTTAGATTTAAACATAAAAATTAATTCCGAAAACAAACTCCAATACTCTATTTATAGAAAATCTACACAAACAAATATCACAATACTACAGGACTCATGTCCATAAAACACAAATTACCCTCTACGAGCCCTGTCCCATAAGTGTTGGCCCAGTCATAAAAAAAATGCATTTCTTATATTTGAGCTCAACTGGAGAAGCTGCATCCAATCGCATTATGATTTTTTACGTTTATACGTACTGTCTTATCTCTTATACAAATTGCAACATTTGTAGCAATTTTTAGACTAACTCGCTAAGTCGTAAGTATACTTGGTGTAATTTAACGCACAAATCATAATCATACTATCTTCGGGTTACGAAACAGATTTGACAACTTGCAGTTGTTATTACTGTCGTTAGAACATTAATAAAGTGAATTTGCTCGAGATTTATTGTAACAATGGTGCGAGGTAAGCCTGTTACTGAAGATGTGCGTAAAATAATCGTTTCCTTGTCACAATCGGGAAAATCTGCGTCTGAAATTGGAAAACTTGTCAGTTTGTCAAGATATACAATTCGCAACATCATTAAGTTATTTAAAACAACCAAATCTGTTGCACAAAAGCCTATTCCTGGAAGAAAATCTGGCGTTACTGATACTAACCGAAGAGCTTTACGTCGAATTATACAACAAAACCGGCGTTCCAATTATAATGAATTAAGTATTTTGTGAAGTGAAGCAACAGCAAAACAATTTTCAAAGTCCACTTGCAACCGAACAGCAATAAAAATGGGTTACAGGACCTGCAAGGTAAATCTAATTGCATTTTTGTTTCTGTAGAACCATATCACATCAATTTTCAGGCAAAAGAGAAACCTCTGCTTACTAAAAAACAAAAAAGGGATACGTTACGGTGGGCAAAACATCACATTAATTGGACCCCAGTCCAATGGGCCTCAGTACATTGGAGTGATGAGTCACGTTTTGAAGTTTGTACAGGTGATAGTCGGAGTAGGGTTATACGATCCAAAGAAGAGGCTTTTCGTTCTGATTGTTTGAAAAGAAAAGTTAAGTTCCCTGCTTCTGTAATGGTTTGGGGGTCGATGTCGTCCAGTGGAGTAGGTAAACTACACTTTGTAGAAGGTATTGTAAACGCTGCAAAGTAGGTATATTGACATTCTGGAAGATAAACTAAGACCTAAATTTGATGAAGCCAGGCGAGCTGGAATCGAACTTATTTTCCAGCAGGACGGCGCAGCCTGTCATGCGGCCAAAAAAGTGAAAAGTTGGTTTTTGGAAAAAGAAATTTCACTATTAAAATGGGTTTCTAGCAGCCCAGATCTGTCCCCTATAGAGACATTATGGCACATCATGAAAAAAAAAACTTCGTGTGCAACCTGCAAGGA